>JAADWX010001003.1:0-11572 GCA_023336405.1 Globisporangium echinulatum | reverse complement strand
TCAATACTGCATTGCTTCGCACAGTTGCAACTGCGTTCGTTTTCTCGTTCTGCTCTTTCATTTGAGCTGTTGGTGTGGCGCAGTAGTTGCAGAGAAAAGTTGAGAAACAAGAATTTTCTAAACTTTTGGCGCGCACTTTACATCTGTGAAGTACCATTTGCGACGTGGTGAAATTTGTTACATCCGCAAACGCCTCGAACGAGCGCAATGACGGCCAACAGCGCGTCTCACCTCGAGCTCAACATTGGCGCTGCTGCAGACAGCTGCTATTGCGGCGTGATCAACAGTAGCGATATCGTCGGGGATGAGGAAGAGTACGTCATGACGCCGCTGCCAGTCAAGCATCACGAGCGCGCGCACAAACCGTGTCCATCTGGGATGAGGCGGAAGCAAGTCGCAGCATGCTGCGACTACGACGGTGCACTCGGCAGCGCCATCGCAAAAGCTGTCTTTCGCATCTACGTGCTCGAGGACGGACTCGTTGCAGGCGAAGTGTATGAGCTCAAAGCAGCGAATGCGAGTAGCAGCGAGTCGGACTCAAGTAGCGAGCCGCGCAAACCAAAGCGGTCAAAGCTCTCAACGGCTGCATTCACAGCGCTGCCAACTAGCACTAGCAGCAGCGCACTCGCAGCCACTAACCCAACTGCTATCACCAGTGCGCCATCCCCGCAGGAACGACTCGAATGGGTGCAGATCGCGAACGTAAACGGTCACGCGCGGCCATTGCGGCCGTACCACCGGCACCACGAGCCACTAAGTGACGCCGATACGTTTTGCTGCTACTTTGACGTGACGCCATACAGCGACTGCAGTGCTGCTGCCATCGCTGTGCACACGCACTTTACGCCACTGACTGAGCGTCTGAGTGGTCACGCACTTGCGCATGCCATCAAGCCGTTCTGGATCACAGTCGACGCGCCATGTGAGCTGCTCGTACAAGAGATGAAAGACCCGTTCGTCTGGACCAAGCGCCATAGCGATAGCAATAGCAGTAGTAACAGTGCGAGCGCTGTCAAGCCCGAGCCAGCGCCAGTGCCAGCGCACGCTGACTTTACCACAGCAGTCACTACAGCATCCGAGACTGACAGTACAGTCAGCACTGGAGCGTCTGTAAGCGCAACAGCGGTTGTGACCAAGAGCGAACTGCCGTTGCTCCATCCACTCACATCCGGTCTGTTTGAGTTTCGCGGCTTCACGACAATAGCGCCAGCGCCACTGCCATCAACACGGCAGCGACGCCAACGCCGACGGACTTCGCCGCATGCTCAACCCGCAAAAGACGAGTGCTTTGTCACGCTCCAGCTGCTGCCAGGTGGTGCGCTCACCGGCACGTCACGCGAGCTCTTGCGGCCGCAGTCGTGTCCGTTGCGCGGCACGTGGCGCGCCGACCGCATCAAGTACGTGCTCGAGTACACCGTGCGCGGCGCTGTTGGGCGATTTGAGTACAGCGGCCGCGTTGCTCCATCCAGCCGCAAGCTCATTGGCAAGTGGCGCAACGTCGACGACGACGGCCAGACGGCCGGCTTTGCAGGCGGCCGCGGCGATTTTGAGCTCGCGCTCACGGACGCAGCGCGTCTGAGTGATGGAGCCAACCGTCAGCGCATTTGCGTGCTCACGACTGGCACGTACACGCTCAAGGGCTGCGCGACCGACGACGACGGCTACGAGTACGCGTGTGAGCTCTTTGTGCAGCTGCTACCGACGGGCGAGCTGCGTGGCACGACGCGCGAGCTCGTGTTTGACCAGACGCGCGCGATCCGCGGGCACTGGACGCCGCAGACGCTCACGTACACGCAGGTGTACGTCGTACGAGGTGACGTTGGCGTGTACACGTACACTGGTGCGCTCGATCCAGCAAGCGACGGCGAGATCGTCTGCGGCGACTGGGCAAATGTCGAGGAGCCAGACGACGCAGCGACGCGCGGCGAGCGTGGCACGTTTGCATATGGCATTGTGCGCGCGCAGCGGCAGTGGTCGCGCCACTCGCACGCGCAGTACCCGCTGGCGTTTCGAGCTGGTGTGCACACAGTGCTGCTCTGCGCCGCGCGCACGCACGCGCTGCCACTTGCGCTCTGGTTCCGCGTCATTGCGTTCTGCCACGAGTCGTGGTTTGCGTCTGCATCTGTGGGCTGACGGCATGTGCTGTGTGGCTGCAGCTGTGTGGCTGCAGCTGTGTGTGGGGATGCGGTCGTAGGAGAGCCATTGCGAACAGCTCCATAGCGCTGGCTACAACGACGTACGACATCAATGCCATCAGCTATATAGAGTGCTTGCTACTAGGTCTCATACGTCCAGCGTCACGATAGCACTGGAACAGCCATGCACTACATATCGTCATCACCGACCCACTGAAGGCTGTCGCACGCGACCGTCGACCTACTCAGCTCATTGCCCACTCGTCCATCTGCCGATATCAGCGCCACGTCCTTGCGAGGCTGCTGGCACACACTACAAAGACGCACGCGAGCGCAAGGTGATCGGACGGATACACGGCGTTTGGGAGCCACGATGTTGGGCGACTAACAGCGTTAAAGAGCTGCGGTGCGCGCCAGTCGCCCGTAAAGCGCTCGACGTCGGTCGGCGTCGCATGTGCGTCGCGCCAGTCGCGCGGTCGGTGTGGCGTCCACTCGGTGTCGCGTACAACAAGCGCCGCTTGTACGTCGTCGCCAATCGCCAGCAGCTCGTCGAAAGTTGGGAGCGCGAGCAATGCAAACGGCGCGAGTGAACCAGCTGAAAAGAAGATGTAGTCGATTGTGCCAATCAGCTGCGCGCTTGCAAATGTCAGCTCCGGCTCGCTGATACCGTCAAACGCATGTGCATATGCGCTCTGTAGCTGCTCGTAGTGCACGAGCGCATTGTCGCGGTCGCCGCGTGGCTGCAGCGTACTGTAGCGCATCGCGTCTGCGTCGTCATTTGACGTGGCTGTGAACAGCGCGCGCGGACATACGTCGAGGTTGAGCGCATGCGAATCAAAGCGCGGCGTGCGGCCCGAGCCAAACGACGGTGCAAACGGCGCGACTTGCGGTAGCGTGTTCGTGTCACTATCGCTACCACTGTCGCTAGTGCTAGTGGCGTTCGCTGTTGACCGCTTCGCTGCGTCAGATGCTACGGGTGTCGGTGATGTCGACTGTGGTATTGGCCGACGCCGACCCGTGCAGAGCACGTGGTACACGTCGCTGCTCGGCAGTGCGTTGAACGAACCAGCAAGCAGCACGGGGAGCTGCACGTCGGCGTTGAAGACTGCAAGAGCGCGGCAGACGTGCTCGGTCTGCAGCACGCGCACAGGCTCGAACGATGAACCACCAGCTGCGAGCTGCACGTTTGTGACGCACAGCGCTGTTGATATATGATCGTCTGTTGGCTGGAGCGCGAGCAATAGTGCCGCGTTGTCCTGCTGTGCTCGCGCCCGCAGGTTCGCGTCGTGAATGCGTTCGCACACGTCGTTCAGGTCGAGTGGCTGCGAGCGAAAGAGTTGGAAGCGTGTGCGGCGGAACGCCGTCACGAGACCGTCGGCCAGGCTGTCGGTCGTGCCATCATTGCTGCTGCGTGGCCGCGGTGCAAACACGCTGTCGTACCCAGCGGACGTGAGTCGTGGCGCCCACCAGTCGTCATAGTCATCGACCTCCTTCATGTTGATGAGAGAGCAGCAGGATGGCCATCAGCGTTGTCCACACACACACACAAGTCAATATGGCACACTGACGTACATACACATAAAGTTGCGTGTGTCTGTACCTGGAGACACAAGATGTCGGCGTCGTAGCTCACGAGTTCACTAAGCGCGCACACACACAGTGTCGACCAGTCGTGGGTGCACCTTGAGTAAGCAGTAGCAGCAGCAAGTGACGCAACCGCATCAATAAGAACGCTCGCATGGCACAACCGCCAACGCACCGCAACAGCTTCTCGCGACGCGCTGTGATCGTGAGGATCGCTGGTGCGACGGAACCGCCGCCACCGCCATCGTCGATGCGTCGAGCGAGCTGTCGCGCACCCATCTGCGAGAGCACGTTATACGACACGACCGCGACTTTTGCGAGGTCAGCGAGCTCGCTGAGCTCGGTGACGTCGCGACGTGCTGGCACGAACACGCGATTCGGTTCGCGTGTAGCGTCGATGTCGTCGAAACAGAGCCCATTCATGGTCACGCACAGACGAGCGATCGATCCTGTGATGTGGTCTGATAGTGGCTACATTTGAATGGAGAGCTTGAAGCGACGTATAAAAGCTACTGTTGGCGAAAGAAATATAGGTGTGAGTTGATTGGTGACCACCAAACGCTTG
This sequence comes from Globisporangium echinulatum, assembly GCA_023336405.1. Lineage (NCBI taxonomy): Eukaryota > Oomycota > Peronosporomycetes > Pythiales > Pythiaceae > Globisporangium > Globisporangium echinulatum. The sequence continues at coordinate 7,288 of JAADWX010001003.1, read as the reverse complement.
TCGACTTGATAGAGCTTTGTGGATGGATCGATCCGCTTCGTGCTTGTTGCAGATCTGCTAATCGATCTCTTATGCTCATGACATGTTCTTGGCGACACCTACACACTCACACGTGTACGTACAAGCAGCATGAATGTTGTGGCGGATCGATCTTGCTGGAGCGCCACAAGAACCTTGCTGTCAGCTGCCTACCCTCTTTATATCTGATCAACCGAAGTCGAGACAAGTGTCTTTACATTTGATAGCATTAACAAATGTGATGCTTGTAATAAAGGTCCTGCACATCTAGCATCACAAAATTAACGGGGTCGACTGTGTGTGGTGCTCACAAGCGCCATTCGAGAGCTTCTCCCCACGAGCGCACGCTTCGATCACCTGCGAGTCCTCGCGTTTCCCAGCGCATTACCAAGAGAGTGCACAATGGACGCAATCGTGCCTGCCCCCACCAAGACCGTCGCGCCGACGCTGTTCCGCCGCAGCCGCATTCGCGTCAAGGAGCTGCTCGCGCGCGGGCTCGAGATCGAAGGCCAGAGCGTGACCGTCAAGGGCTGGGCCAAGACGCTGCGCGAAGCTGGCGCCGGTGCATTCGCATTCCTCGAGCTTCACGACGGCTCGTGCTTCTCGAGCATCCAGGTGCTCATCACGCGTGAGGACACCGAGGGCTTTGCCGCGGCGCTCGAGTCCGGTGGCGTCGGTTCGAGCTTTAGCGTCGTCGGGACGGTCGTCAAGAGCCCCGCAAAGGGCCAAGTGATCGAGATCAAAGCGTCGAAAGTCGAGCTGTTTGGCGGCATCCCAGACCCGGCGACGTACCCGATGTCAAAGAAGCGCCACACGCTCGAGCACTTGCGCCAGCACGCGCACTTGCGGCCGCGCAGCAACATCCACGGCGCGGCGATGCGCGTGCGCAACGCAATGGCGTTTGCAACGCACGAGTTCTTTCACGCCCGCGGCTTCCTGTACATCCACACGCCGATCATCACCGAGTCGGACTGCGAAGGCGCTGGTGAGATGTTTAGCGTCACGACGCTCTTGACGAAACACCCGGAAGGCCAGCTGCCGACTACGACGGCAGCCGCTACCGACGCTCCCAAGACGATTGACTACAAGGCCGACTTCTTTGACCGTCCGAGCTTCCTGAGCGTCTCGGGCCAGCTGAACGTCGAGACGCACTGCTGCGCGCTCTCGGACGTCTACACGTTCGGGCCGACGTTCCGCGCCGAGAACTCGAACACAGCGCGCCACCTCGCCGAGTTCTGGATGATCGAGCCCGAGATCGCGTTTGCTGACCTCAAGGACGACATTGACTTGGCCGAGGACTACCTCAAGTTCTGTGTCCAGTACGCGCTCGACCAGTGCGCCGACGACCTCGCGTTCTTCAACCAGAACGTCGAAAAGGGTCTGCTCGAGCGCTTGACTGCGACGGTCGCCGCGCCGTTTGAGCGCATCTCGTACACCGACGCAGTCGCGCTCCTCTGCGAGCCAGCGCACTTGAAGAAAGGCAAGTTTAGCGTCAAGCCGACGTGGGGCGTCGACCTCGGGTCCGAGCACGAGCGGTACTTGACCGAAGTCGTGTACCGCAAGCCGGTCGTGATCTTTAACTATCCAAAGGCGTTCAAGAGCTTTTACATGCGGCTGAACGACGACGGCGAGACCGTTGCTGCGGCCGATGTGCTCGTGCCAAACGTCGGTGAGATCATTGGCGGCTCGCAGCGCGAAGAGCGCCTTGACGTGCTCGAGCAGCGCATTCGCGAGTCGGGTGCGGACCCGGCCGACTACAAGTGGTACCTCGACCTGCGCAAGTACGGGACCGTGCCGCATGCCGGCTTTGGCCTCGGCTTTGAGCGCCTCGTGCGCTTTGTCACGGGCATTGAGAACATCCGCGACGTGATTCCGTTCCCGCGCTGGCCTGGCAACGCAGCGTTCTAAGGAGCAGGACGACGACGCTCTGCATCGACAGGTGGCTCAAGAAACTGTGGTAGCTACTCGAGGTCGGCCACTTCATCGTCGTCGCCTATGTGGTGTGTGAGCCCCTGTGTGGTAAGCAGCTCGACGACGCTGTGCATCGAGCGAGTTGCAGAGTCACTACGTAATGTGAGGACTGGCACTACAGAATGCATGTGACGGTCATCTCGTTCGTCATCCACACACATTCTATACAGACGCTTTCGTATGTGCTTTGCTGGTCGCTTGGATGTTCCTGCACCGTTCTGTGCTGCCATGATCCACGCAGCTCGCTTGTCGGTATGCGTGAAGAGGGACTGATTGATTGACTACGTAGCAGTAGGGTCTACGGGTGCCGAAAGAGCACGATGCACTTCTTCCCGACGTTGAAGCGCACAAAGTTCTTGCTCTCGTACGTGAACGCAGTCTTGTACTCGGAGCCGACGATGCAGTGCCACGTCGGGCCGTACTTCTCTTCCATCCACGTCTGCACACGCTCGTGAACGTGAGTGAGTGTTAGTTGGTGTGAGAGTATGAGTAGCAGCAATGGCGGAAGGCTGCACGCACCTTGATGTGCTTTGCGATCTCCTTCTCTTGTGTGAACTGCTCGAGCGCGACGCTCGCTTGCGCGATTGCGTCGTTCTGCTCAACCGGTTGGACACAAGGCGCTGCATGAGCGTGTGTGTTGACAGGCAGACACATACATACGTGCTCGCTCATGCATAAGGTGATAGAGCGGGTGAATGCGCTTGCTGTACCTTCATGTCGCCATGCTCGTCCACTGCGCTCAAGTGTCGACAGCGTGCACGCACACCGCCATTCACGCGAGGTGAGCAAGTGTATCGCAGCGCAGCAAATGAGACCACCACCACGACCAGCAGCAGCATCATCAACAATGGTACATAGCAAGCAATACGCACTGTCGGTCTCCATCTGTTTGCCGTTCTCGCGCGCCATCGTGCTCGGATCTCGCGTATGCACGCTTGCTGTGTGTGTCTACAGGTATTTTCCTCTTGTTGTTGTTGCTTGCACGATCAGTGTTGTCGTCGTTTGATGCTGTTCGAGCTCTGGAACGGCAGGCGTATGTCGGATTGAGTCGCGTCGCTTCGTGTCGTGTGGATCGTCGCTTTTCTCCAGAAATCAGGAAACTAGCTGGCATTTGGACTAAGGATACTAACATGTGTGCTTAAATGTAAATTTTGGTTTCCTAGATAGTCGAGTTTCGGATTTTCACGAATTTGCAATTCACAGCTGAATTGCAGTCGAAATTTGATATATTGACCTGTTTTTTATCACTACTTAGATCATGACACTGAGCGCTCGCTATACTGAGCGCAAATACAAATCGCCCCTATTGCGTTTGGTTGGAAAGCAGCGCGCCAATCGAAACGAAAAGCGACACCAAGAAACAAACGACACACGCACTGCAGTAGCAGCAGGTACATCGAGGAGCTCCCAGTGCGCACCAGTACATACACAGACACACAACAGCACATTAACGCAGCAAACATGGACGACATGGAGTACGACGACGCTGGCCACCACGACATCGAGGACGAGGAGGTGCCTGAGGAAGAGGAAGAGCTTGAGGAAGAGCTCTACGACAATGGCGATGACGCTAGCGCCGAGGACACGAAAGTGCAGATCCTCGACGAGTCGCACAAGCAGCCAAACGCGTACCGCATCACGACGCGGTACATGACCAAGTACGAGCGTGCGCGTGTGCTTGGTACACGTGCGCTGCAAATCAGGTATGTGCGTTTGCTCGCTCAGACGGTCGTGACGGACTCGAGCTCTTGCATGAGCTGCTTGCATGTGCCGATCGATCGATGGGAGTGACCTGACCGCTTTGCTCGAATGTGCGTTGCGTGTACCTGCAGCATGAACGCACCGGTGATGGTCGACATTGAGGGCGAGACGGACCCGCTCAAGATCGCGATGAAGGAGCTGCGCGAGCGCAAGATCCCGATCATCATCCGCCGCTATTTACCCGACGGCTCGTTCGAGGACTGGTCGATCGACGAGCTCATCATCGAGTAGACGCGCACATGAATGCGGCTGCGTTAGTGAGTCAGTCAGGCACACAGTGGATGCGGTCTGTCGAAGCGTCCAACCTGCCGCAATACAATAGAACGGAGCCACTGCGACGCTTCAGCAGACGCATTGTCATCACGATCGCTGTCGCTTCATGATCAGCGCTGGCTGACAGCAGACCACGCATACACAGCACACCTCTCGTACATCCGCTATCGATTGACGCATACACGACACATGGACGAATGCAAATCAACTGAGTTTCATTATAGAAGGGCGTAGTGACGATGGTAGAGGCGACACAGTAGCTCCTCGCTGGCTGCTAGCGTCACGTGAGACGCATCATGCGCTGCCACGCAGGACACGCCTAGTGCACGGTCGTCTGCGAGTCGCACGCCGTGCCGTAGTAGCCTGGGAAGCACTCGCAGTCGCCCGTGTCGTAGTTGCACTTGCCGCGGCCGCCGCAGTCGCGGCCTTGGTCCTTGCCGTGCGCGAGCAGCACGTCTTGGCCGCTTGGGCACTCCTTGAGCGAGCAGTCGGGGCCGCGGTAGCCCTGGTCACAGAAGCAGCCCATGTGCTTCGCGGCGTCCCAGGCGTCGTACGTGCCCGGATTCGTACCTGGCGCGTTGTTGCCCGCGGGGATGTCGCGCACGATCGCTGCGAGCGTGAGGCAGATGCCGCGGCCGTTGCAGTTGTTCGGGCACACCGTGCGCTCGCAAGCCTTGCCCTCGTAGCCCGGGAAGCACTCGCAGTGACCCGTGCCGTAGTCGCAGTTGCCCTTGTTCGAGCACTCGACACGCGGGTGCCCGACGTTGTCGGCCGACGGCATTGCTACCCACGCGTTGCCGTACGGACACGTGCGCAGCGAGCAGTCGGCACCAATGTACGCTGGCTGGTACGCGTCCTGCTCCTCGTCCTGACGCAGGTAGCACGTGCACTTGTCGTTTCTGCCGCATGTGCCCTGCGCGTTGCAGCCGTTCGGGCAGTACGCGTCGCTCTGCTGGAAGCAGATAAAGCCGAGCAGTCCAATGCTGAAAAGCGCTACTCTCTGAGCACCGAGCATCGTGCAGCAGGCAGTCGCTCTTGGCGGTGGTAGGTGTAGATGATGGCTTGTTGTCTTGCTCTCGCTCACACGCTCAGGTGTCGCGCGCTTCTTCCCGAATGGCTGCTGCAGCGGCGTCTTGGATCAACAGGCAGCCGTCGCGAGGTCATGCTCCACCCCTCGACCTCATGCACGAGTAGGCGCCGCCGCTTCACCACAAAGCATAACGAACGAGGTTGCGAAACACCCCGACGACTCGACGGCGACTTGGGGGCGCGGCGCTTGCTCACGTGCGCCGGAAACGTCGCTTGCGGTGTACGTTCCACGTCGTGAGCGCTTGCCCTCGTCACACAATGTCGCGGCGGAGCACGTCGAGCGTCTTGAGTGCCTTGATCGCAATGTACTCTTGTGATTTTCAAGGCGCAACTCTATTGGAAAACTCGACCTTGATTGCAGCTTTTACTGCTTGCGGTGTAGTACGTTCCACGTCTTCGAGTCGCGACTGAGGGTTGCGTGTCGTGCATTCGATGCCATGGCAGAGCACGTCGAGCGCCTCGAGTGCATCAAATGCCTTGAGTCGGTAGCGAATTTTTGTCGCACTTTCGATCTCGATTTCAGCTTTTGTGGATGGCATTAGGAGTCTCAACCATCAGTGAACGCCCCGCATCTTGTTGGTGCTGGATGAGCATCGATTCCTATGCTACTTGCGTGCACGTTCACGTCTTAAGGCTCTCGACTGAGTGCCAAGCGTTATGTATTCGAAGTCGTATCGATGCCGTGGCAGAACTCGTCAAGCACATTAAGCGCATGGAGCGCATGGAGCACCTCGAGTCGTAAGCGGAAATATCACGACCTCGATTTCAGCTTTTTTGGATGACATTAGGAGCGTCAACCATCAGTGGACGCCCAAGCATCTATTTGAAGACGCCCGGCTCCACTGTAGTGAGGTGCTGGGACAAGCTCTCGGCACCTACACCTGCGTAAGGTATTGATCGAGTCAAGACTTCTCACAATGAAATGCATGCCCAACGGAGAGGTCGCAGAAGTCGTAGAAGCCATCGTTGTGTGCGCGATCTAACTGGCGGATGTTTGTACATACACTTCTTTCACGCCCTGTTGTACCAAAGGGCGATCCACCAAAGGGCGTACAACAGTGATCTCACAAAGAGCTCAAGCAAGCAGGTTCATGTCATTCTGCAACTTGCGCTCGAGCACACACCTCGAGCCACACGCCACTCGACGCTCAACGGCTCAACACCAACACCAACACCAACACCAACACTGCCAATCATGTTCGCCGTGGAAGGACGTCCGTGGGTCTTCTGGATGCGCGTGCTGCTGCGCTTCCTGCAATTCGCGCTCTCGCTCGTGGCACTCGTGACGCTCTCGGCAGCGTTCGTCTCGACGTCGTACTATGGTTTCTCGAGCATGCTCGGCAGCAGCGCAGTGACTTACGCGACAATCATCACGTACACAGGCATGGTCATCGGACTCTGGTACCTGCTCGCGATCCTCCTCATGCGCATGTGCGGCCGCCCGCTGCTCAAGTTCGAACGGATCATGGACTTCCTGCTCGCGCTGATGCTGCTCATCGCTGCGATCGTGCTTCTCACGCACGACTACGTGCAACACTGCTCGCGCTACGGCTACATGCTGCGCTGCCGCCCGCTGCGTACGGCCGTCGTGTTTACGTTCCTCGCCATGGCGGCATACCTTGCGTCGCTTCTGCTGAGCTTCTGCGAGCGTGAGACGGACCGCCATGACAACTACGACAACACCCACCACAGCCACGCGCACACCGACATGACGCACCGCACGACTGGCGATCACGTGACGGAGGGCGGACCGGCGGAGGCGCCGTACGTGATGGACACGACGCCAACAGCGCGCACCAAGCCCCACAACCACTCGCGCGTGTAGGAGAGTGACGAAGTGCGGAGTTTGACCCGCTCGCCCCATCCGACTGCGAGAGTCGACGATGTCAAGATCTGAGGCGCAGAGAGTGCAAGCACGCGTGTGTGCGACAAACGAATTCGACAACACTGCGTGCGAGTGCTGCACGCTCGCAGAAGGTAGCAGCAGTAGTAGTAGTAGCGGGATGCATGTGCATGTTTGCTCGTGACAGATAGTGAGGACAGAGTGCCGTACCAATCGATACATCACGTCCTGTTGCGATGTCAATACTTATTTGAATCACTATGTGCATGCACTAAAACGAATCGTAGGACGCACGATGCAGTTGCACATGCACTCACTTGCACATGCACTCAC
>JAADWX010001002.1:0-11579 GCA_023336405.1 Globisporangium echinulatum | reverse complement strand
TATCCTCCTGCTATACTGTCCTACTAACTACTGCATCGCGGGTGCTACAACCACAAGGGTCGACAGTGCGTCCTCGGCTGCTGCAACGGCCTGCACGCTCGTGTCGCTCCGCAACAGTCCGCGCGATCGCACGGCGCAGTACATCGACATCCGTTTGACTTCAGACTCGACACTGCAACCATTATGATTCCTCGACATGGATGCTGATTTGCATCTGCAGCATCAGTGCCTCGATCAACCACCAATCAATCATGAACATGCACGCATTGCGACGCTACTCGCCCTTGCTCCTTCATGTGTGTGCGTGATGAGAGTGTGCGCACGAAAGAGTAACACGGGGAGACGACAGACTGGCGAGACAGACAAGTGATGTCTGTGCTGCATCGAGTTGAGATTGCTTATGAGGGACACCTTTCTGGCGTCCATACTTGCACCTCCACACACATCGCTCTCTTTCACTCGCTCGCTCGCTTGTATACTCTCTCTCACCGTTCTCTTAGTTTCCAACTCACTGCATCGAGCACAATGTCCCGTCCATCCAGTTGAACTCAGCACCGCCGCACTGCTGTGACGGTGCGTGCGAGCCGTGCGTGCATGGGGTGCATGGATCCCTGACCCAAATCATACGACGTAGATCCATACAACATCGAGCTCCTAATCGATGTTGATCGTTCGTACAGCAGGCCGCCGCGCAAACGCAATGGACGCAAGTAGCAACGTGAGAGCAAGCAGTGGTAGTGGTTGTCGTCGTCGATGTGCGAGTCGGTAGAATGCATGTGGTGGAACATGCAGACTAGAGCACTCGCCGCCACGCACACACAGACAGCGGTTCGCTGCTGCTTCAGTCTATTGCTTGACGTCTACTCTGCTGTCGACAACACACGTTTCTTCGAAGCCAACATTGTCGTCACTATCGTCGTCGAGCCTGCGGGTCATCTACTCATTCTGCCTTCACGTTCTTCTTCTTCTTCTTACTCTTCTTTGCGTCGGCTACGACCGGCGCCGCGTCCTCTGTTGCTGCTGCAGAGCTCTTGCGCTTCTTTGCTGGCTTCGTACTGCTCGCTGCCTCGGGCTCTGCTGCACTCGCTTTCTTTGTCTTCTTGGGCTCGACAGCTGCAGGTGCGACAGCAACGTCGCTCTCCGCCTTCTTCGTCTTCTTTGCCTTCTTCACAGTTGTCGGCTCGCTCTCGACAACTACGGCCTTTGCAGCCTTTGACGGCTTGGCTGCTTTCACGACCGCCTTTGTCGCCTTCTCGACCTTCACGGCCTTGGTCTTGACGGTCCCTGCAGCGCCCTTGAAGCCGCGCATCGACGCCTCAATCGCAATCATCCCGCCTGCGACGTGCACTCTGTCGATCGAGCCAAGTCAAACGACCCAGTCCATTAGTCCGTCAGCCAGTCGTTTTGTCTGCGCACACACACATGGTCGCACCTGATGACTTTCACTTCGACCATGTCGCCGACTGCGATGCGATTGCCCTTGGCGTCGAGCCTGCATGAGGCAGCATAGTGTCGTCAGAAGACAGGCGACCAGTTCATACGAGCCATAGACACTCGCTCTCACGCACCAGGCGTCCTGCGCGTAGTTGTGTACATAGCCCTTCGGTAGCTCCGAGGCAGCAACAGAGCCATTGAAGACGCCGGCAAAGAGCATCCCAATGTGGTTGCTCCCGATCTTGTTGACTGTGCCGGTGAGCACCGCACCGTCGCGCGGCTGGAACACGAGCGCGTCGGCAAGCACTTTGCAGTGGATAAACGGCATCTCGTTGATGATGTGGCCGAGTGGCTTCGCGAGCCGCACGTTGCTGAACGCGAGCACGACACCGCGCAGCGGCTCCGAGTAGCGCATGAGCAGACCCGTCATCTCTTGCTCGATGCCGACGCGTGGCTCGGCAATGTGGCACGGCGACAGGCTCACATTGTAGCGCACCTACGTGGGTGTGCATACGAACAGCAGTGTGTGTGTACATGTGAGTATCGGCATGCACGCAATGTTGCTCTGAGCGGACGAGCATGTGCGACTCGAGTGCTGCTCGCGCTGGCGCCGGTGTGTGCGTGTGTATGGTATGACAGCCAGACGTCGCACGCAAGCAAGCGGCTGCCTGCGCATCCAGCGCAGTCGCACAGCAAGCGTCCATACAGACAGACAGCTAGACGAAGCAAACGCTGCGCACCTTGGAGAGCACGAAGGCGCTGGACGTCGCTGCCATGTTTGCTCGCTCGTGACCTGATGCGCTTCCGACAATGGTCGCAATACGCCGAACCGTTGCATCGCCATTTACTGGTGCAGACGTCCGATCTCGCACTAGGTACGAATACTTCTTTATTTGCGATTTTGGACTCGAGAACCTGTTATAAACGTGTTCAACAGGTTCCCTGCTCAATCGGCTCGCACTCATCTGCAGTGCAACAACGACAGCAGTAAGCAGCAGCAAGCAGCAGCAAGCGCGTGCGTGTGGATCATGTGGAACGTAGCGCTGCGGCGCGTCGTGCGCGACGAAGAAGAGCGCGAACGTGAAAAGCGCGTAGCGATGCAGTTGCGTCTCAAGCGCGAGGCTGCAGCAGCGGCAGCAGCGGCAACGGCATCGACAGCCAGCAGTTTGTCTGCAGCAGTAGATCCATCAGTCGCTGCAGCCGCAAGCGAGCAGCTACAACAGCAGGCGAGTAGCGAAGCAGCGAGTGGCACAGACAGCGCACTATCAGCACATGCGTATGACAGCAGCACAGTCAGTGAAACCACCAATGCCGAATGCGAACCTGCGCATATCGACGACGACGACGATGACGACGACGACCACATCCAGCGCCACTTGCTGTCACTGCCGACGTCCAAATGGACGTGTCTCGAGGACTCGCAACAGGCGTGTTGTCTCGCCATGAACCCGCAAAAGACCGTGTTTGCAGTCGGCGAGCGCGACGGCCGCGTGAGCATCTGGGACAACGTCTCGATCCGCGTCATCACGCGCGAGCTCGATCCGACGCTCGTGGCGATTCCCGAGGCGACTGACGTGGCTGAGTCGACTGCTGAAGCATTGAACAGTACGAGAGGTGCGGCTAAAGCTGCGCCCGACACTGTAGCTACGGGCAGTGGCGACAACACACCTGAAGACGGTGACGACGACTCGGTGACAAACGACGACGACGCGTCGGTCGAAGCCGACGATGCCGACGACATGGACGACCTGGACGACGACGCTGCTGTCTCTGTCGAGGATGGCGACGGTAACACGGACGACAACGATGATGATGGCGATGATGATGACGACGATGACGATGGCGATGACGGCGATGACGCAGCACCAAATGTATCGACAGCGCCAGCAGCAGCATCGATCAGCACGACAGACGGGATCCCAGTACGTACAGCCACTGCAAATGGCCTCTCGCGCGACGAGCTCCAGATCGTCAAGACGTCGCTCAAAGTCGTCACGAGCGTTGCGTGGTCGTGCGACACGCGCTGGCTCTTTGCCGGCTGCGAAGAGAAGAGCAGTCGACGCGGCCGTCTCTGCGTCTGGGACGTCCAAGCCGCAACAATCACAGCAACGTTCAGGTGCGGTGTCGACCATCACTCATCGACTCATACAAACTGGCTCTCTCACTGACTCTCTGACTCTCCACTAACTGACCAACAGCTTTGATGCAGCGATCAACTGCGTGAGCGCGCACCCCGGCGACCCGCACCTCGTGCTCGTGAGCTCGTACAATACGCTGCCGGTGCTGCTGAACGTCGCGACGCGCGAGTCTCGTACCCTCGCAAACGTCCCACTGACGAACCCGCTAGTCAACACGACCGTGCCAGCCAACAGCCGCTTGCCATCGCTCGTAGCAGTCGCTAAGTTTGGCACCACGGGCCGCTGGATCTACTGCGTCACGTCCAAGTCCACAGCTGCGATCCTCGACAGCACGACGCTCGCGTGTCTCGATAGCACGACGCTCAGTGTCGTGATCCAGTTCATTGACATTGCGATCGACTACAGGGAGACTTCGCTCATCTTCACGAGCGCCAAGGGCGTCCACGAGTTTGCAATCGTCGCACCGACTGCTGGTTCCGACAGTGTTGATCGTCCCAGTGGTGCCGCCTTCAGTTCGAATCGATTGCTTCGAGAAGTCCGTGCATACGCGACTGGCGCTGTGCGTGCGCCGTGGGCACTCTGCCTCTTTAGCGACGACGAAACGTTTGTTGTTGGCTTGCCAGTCGTGCGGCATCGCCACGTCGGTGAGAGCGGTCTGTACACGTGGAACCGCGCGACTGGCAAAGTGCAGCACAACGCTGGCGTAAAAGACGGCGTGAACGCCGTCGCGTGGGACCCGCAGCGCGAAAGCGTGCTTGCCGTTTCGACGACCGGTGCACTGTTTGTGCTCGAAGAGGCGTTCTGTACGACGTGGTCCGGACCAATGTACCCTGCTGGTTATCGCCTCATTACCGACAACGAGCTGCACGCACGTGCGATGGACGATCCGGACAGTGGAGTTGGCGGCTCAGAGACTAAGATCGAGGCCGACTCGGCCAACACTGACATTGACGTGTTTACTATCTCGGAGCCGCAGATCGGACCGCCAAGTGCGCAGCGCGCGCCGTTTGCGCACTTGGCGACGCGACTCGAGCCGCGAGTTGCAAACGCGCTCAAGTCGATCCCGGCCGTGCCGATTGCGCATCATCAGCAGCAGCACAAGCGCCAGCAGCATCACCACGTTTACGGACAGAGTTCACAGCTGTTGTATAACGACGAGAAGCACTTTGGACTCGGTCAGAGCGTGTTTGAGCCGCTCAAAGTGCCAGTGAAAGCCCGCGCAACGCGGTCGAAGCGCAAAGTTACAGGCGATGTGACGCAGGCGACGGCCACAGGCGATGGGGATAGCGCAGCGACCAAGACGACGACGACAGCTGCAAGGAAGAAGAAACGCACAAACAGCGCCATTAGCAGTCAGAAGCGCCGGCGTCGATGAGGTTCCAATGCTATCTCTCACCACAACATCGCCGATACTACGTAGGAGTGTCTATTGTTGCGGCTGTCGGTCGCTAGTCGTTGTCGTGCCTGCCGATGTTGCAACTGTACCTGGTCGATGCAGCAACTAAAGCGTGACGCATCGTTACTTGACCTGCATATGCGTTGAGGAAACAGCTTGTGTGAGCGCGCGGAGCCTCGAGTTGGCTGGTTCGGCACTGCTCGAGCGCAACGAGTGCGTCCTGTGCTGCGATAGAACCAATTTGTGGTGGAAACGAATCAGTAGAAATCTACTGACATATATCAATTTCTCTTCATGGCCATTAGCTGGTCAAATGTGTCGCCAGCTCCTCGCACGTCAGTCGGCGGCTATCTCACTGCTTAATGAACGTATCAGCCAAACTGGCCATTTTCAGACTTTCTTGCTCACTTATCCTCATGACTCGCAATTCCACACTGAAGCTCTTGCTCCCTTATCCTGTACGCTGGGTGTGCGAACGCAGCGACACACATCGACCGCCACTAGCAGAAGCAGGCGCAGGTGCTCATTCATCATGGCTCTCTCATTGAGCCACAACCACAGACCGACACTACAGACTTGAGTTACAAATTCGTTTGTCACTGAATCAGCACCACAGCATCCACACTATTTTCTTGCCTCGTTCTGTTCAGTGTATGTTCAGAATAACAAACCTTGACTTTGTAGCAGTAAACTTGCATCAGATTTGTCCACACGCTGGCACAGCTTCTCACTCTCCATCATTCTCCAACTACGACACACAGTAGAACATTGCTCTGGCGCACAAGCACCAACAGCAGTAGTTTGTCACGGAGGGTTTGCCATGCTGGTACCAATACCTCGCTTGATCACCTGGCCAACGTCAGCTACAACCTGATTTTCAGCAGCACTCATACATTTCGTAGTACAGAATTAGGGCAATAATACAACGTAGTACGTCACTTGATAACATTGAGGTCACTAGTAGTACCTTCCAGGAGTTTCGACACTCTATAAAAAAGCTCAGTTTGTCAGTGCGCGGCATTCGCTTCCACTTCCTTCACCATGCGTAGGCAGCAGCACCACACGCTTGCTCTCTCACTCTCCAACTTTCGGCGCTGTGGGCACACAGCAGCATCAGCTCCAGCGACGCACCAACCATGCAACGCATTACAGCAATCGCCGCTGCTATTGTCCTCGCGACGATCGCAACAAGTTTCGTCGCGCCAGTCGATGCCCAAACGTGTTTAGTGCCCATGAGCACGCTCACATCGGACTGCAGCTCGTCCTGCTCAACAGGCCAGCTCTGCAAGCGCAACACGTCGACGTCGTGCTCACTCGAGTGTATTCGGTCAATTTACACAGGCTACTCCATGCTCCAATTCGAACCGTCATCAACGACAACGAGCAGCAGCAGCAACGAAGTCTCGAAAGTGGCAAAGCTGACGCTGCCAAGCGTGACCACGAAATTGTACGCGTACTCATACAATGTCTGTGTGTCTTCGCGCAATGTCAGTGTCGTCTGTCTGTCTGTCTGTCTGTGCGTCTCACTCTGGTGCCCAACCCACTACTCGCTCGCTTGTCGACAGCTACATTTTGTTCAGCCCAAACGACAAAGTGTCCAAGGACATCGAGGTCGCCGACGACTTCCTTGCGAGCAACGAGCAGCTGACCGATGTGTGGATCCAAGGCATTGACCTCACAAGCTCAGCGAACAAGCTCGTGGCAGATCTACCGACGCAACTCGAGTTCCTGTCACTCGAACGAGGTCGACTCAACGCGCTCCCGACCGGCCTCTCGCGGTTCAAGTCCCTCAAGACACTGTACGTATCGACACGAACATTTGGTGGTAACTGCTGCTGGTACTGCCTCCGACTCGGTGCTCACTGATGATCGATCATCTCGACGCCGTAGCCACGTAGTGTATAACGCGATCACGCAATTTGACGCGAGCTACACGAGCTCTTCGTTAAAGGAAATGTACGTACCATTGCGATCATTTGTCGCTTCGCATGTCAATGCTGTACAGCTCGCTGTAGTCGAGCAAATAGTGTTGTGCGGCTGCGCATCCTCACATCTATATTCTTGTGTCACACACAGACGGGCAGACAGCAACGCCATGACGTCGTTCACAGCGATGTTCCCGAGCCTCACGACGCTGTACGTCCCTGCTGGGTAGCTGAGTAGCTAGCTGCGATGTGTGAAGCGGGCGACTCGACACTCATCAGTGCGATTGGTACACGTGCGTAGGCAACTGCGGGACAACGATCTGAACGCGATCCCGACCGTGATCTTCAACCACACGAAGCTCGAGAACCTGTACGTGTGCCTCATGCGTTTCGAATATGGCTTGCTTCGAGTGGTACAGAGCACTGCAGACATGATGACTCACGCCCGCGGTTGGTGTCCATGGCGCATGACACTGCCACGCACGTAGTGACCTCACTGGGAACGCGCTGATCAAGGGCGTGACACTCACGGCGAATCAAGCTGCGTTCTTGGCAAGCCTCGAGTCGTTCAAGATCGACACGAATGCATTCAGTACCGACTGTATGGTGTCCCAGACGCGACAGGTGAACGGGTACACGGTATGTATCGTTGAGACGCCGACATTGCCACCGATTTCGACTCCGATTTCGACCTCGACCCCGACACTTTCTCCGACAACGACGATAGTCGACAGTCGATCGAGCAACTTGCTGCCGATCGTCACGAGCTCCGTCGCCGGTGCATTTGCAGTCGTGTTGCTCATCGTGCTCATTGTCTGGGTGAAGAGGCGTCGCGGCAAGTCCATGCCACCAAGCAGTGCGACCGGCTACACGCTTGGGACGGAGCCATCTTCCATTGGCTTAGGAAACGGTGTGCCAGCGCTTTGGAGCGACCCGGACCTGTTTGCTGTCAAGGTGAACTCGGACGACATCGAAGACATCCAGAAGATCGGGAACGGCGCGTTCTGCGACGTCTGGCTCGTGCTGTACCGCCGCACACAGCGCCTCGCGTCCAAGCGACTGCGTGAAGTCACGCGCAGCCGCACGCAAAACTTCATTGACGAGATCAAGCTCGTCGCGACGCTCACGCATCCGAGCATCGTCGAGCTCATTGGCGCAGCGTGGACAAAGGAGGCCGATCTGCAGGCGCTGTTTGAGTTCATGGACGGCGGCGACCTGCGCGACTACCTCCAGCGTCCGCACGTGCCGCGTGCGTGGACCGCACAGAAGCTCCAGATTGCAATTGGCGTTGCTGAGGCGCTCGTGTACGTGCACTCGTTCGCACCGCCGCTCGTGCATCGCGACCTCAAGTCGCGCAACGTCCTACTCGGCAGTAGCGACAGCAGTAGTAGCGATGGTGTACTGCACGCCAAGCTGACGGACTTTGGCGTCTCGCGTTTTCGGTCCGAGGACAACACAATGACGACAGGCGTCGGTACCGGCAAGTGGCTCGCACCTGAAGTCATCACGGGCGACGGCACGTACGGCGCGCCAGCCGACATTTTCTCGTTCGGCGTCTTGCTGTCCGAGCTCGACACACACAAGCTGCCGTACGAAGGTCTGCGCGGCGCGAACGGCAATCCGCTCGCCGACGTCGCGATGCTCCATCTCGTGTCGAGCGGCGAGCTGCGGCCGAGCTTCCTGCCGACCTGTCCGTCGCCGATCCTCGAGCTCGCGCAACTATGTCTGTTGCTGCGACCAACAGACCGGCCGAGTGCGTTGGAGGTCGCGTACGCACTGCGCAAGGTACAGAAAAGCACGCCAGTCGCGTTGTAGTGGCAGCCAGAGTGTTCGAGGTGTCAAAAGCGGGAGCCAGCCTGTAAATGGACCGAATGGACTGGACTTGTGCTAAAGGCAGTGACTAGCTGGAAACTGAAACCTGAGAGATCAAGATCGAACTGATGTCGACGTTGAGTTTCGACCACAGCTACAGCGTTTGTTTAAATCATCGTTCGTGAGAACAGGATGATGTTGTTTGCTTGGAAGTGATGATCAATTGGTTTTGTTGTTGCTTTGGTGGTTTGAATAGCAATACCTGCGTCACTTGGTTTGGCTTGCTTTGGTTGGTTATGTTAGTTGGTTTGGCTAGCTTAGGTTTCTTGGTTTGTTTCAGTTCTTGCTACGGTTGCATTAGCTGTATTTCATTGTTGTTGGGTCGAACTTGCAACTGCGATACAGACGACAATGCCGGCGCGACATTGCTGACACTTTGTCTCTTCAAAACGAGACATTGCGACTCGTATGCTACTACTTGCTCCTGCCATCCTTTCGACAACAACTCAACGAGCGTTCCGCTGTTCGCGGCACACAACACACCTTTCAAGCGTCTGTTTCTGCTCACCCACTCTCAGTCTTAACTTCAGTGATGATGACAACGATGAGCTGCGCGAGTCAATGAGCATGTCGATAACACTATCGTTGCGAATCGATCGGACGAATGATCGACCGTGCGGATTGAATCAGACGTGCATACCATCGACCAGAACGTGCCACCAACATGTCGACACTGAGCCAACTGCGCATTTGTACTACTTACTTGCACTACTTGCTTAGCACTGACGCTCCATCCATTTTGAAGTAGACACCTTACTGTATCCTGTCTTCACCGCTATTGAGCTCCCAGCGACCGGCAACGTTCGAGCTGATCGCGTACGCACTGCAGCTCACAAATGAATGGAACAATGTAAAGTATACACTCACAGTGCGACCTTCACACCAGCAGGAACGACAACAACAACGACAATGATCGAACGAACCGAACGCATTTAACGCTACACAAACGTGTCCTCAACTGCATTGTCATTTTCACGGCCCAATCACGACCAATGCGCGCAAGTGCTCATATCAGTATCAACCTAGAGCCTAGTACAGCGACACCTTGTCGGCGAGCACAGCTGGCAGCACAGGCAGCGGCTGCGCAGGGTCGCGCACGCGCCAGTTTGGCGACTGCTGCGCGCGGAGCCACTGAAAGTCGTTCACTTTCGCCCACAGACCAGAGTCCCGAAGGAGTCCAGCGCGCTCGAGCTGGTCGTTGAGCGCTGGGTAGTGCAGCCGATAGGGTCCAAACAACAGGCGTTCACAGCCTTCGATGATCGGATGGCTCGCAATGCGCAAGTGAAAGGTACTGCCGACGCTCGCGTGCACGCGCAGCTGGCGACTTGCAACAACGACGTCACACATGTTGCAGCGCTCGAGCCAGACACTTCCCCAGACTGGCCCAGTTAGTATGATGCAGCGCTGCAGGTCGTCGCACCGGATCGCCGACGTCGCGACGCACACGACGACGACGCAGTCGCGCAGGTGCGAGAAGCTCAAGTCGCGCCGCTCGCGCGCGTCGCCAGCAAAGCTCCGGTCGTCAATCACAAGGACTTCGTTGGCCAAATTCGCGTACACGAGTTCGTCATAGTCGGTTGTTGCTGTTGGTGTTGCTGTCGTGTTAGACGCGTGTGATGCTGGCTGTTGCTGGTTGGTTGTGTTGGTGGCAGTTGCCAGTGCATTCGGTTTGTCGTTGCTGGTACTGCTGCTGTTAATACTTGTTTTGGTACTTGCAATAGGTTTGGTACCACCACTGATATCACCACCACTGATACCACCACTGATACCATCACTGATATCACCATTGGTACCACATTTGGTATCACGACGCGCTTTGAACCGAAACTTCTTGCGCGGTGCAAACGTCACGCGCGTGGCTTCGACGCGCTCGAGCAACGCGGCAACGAGCCGCTGCGCCTGGCGAATGTCGTACGCCGAGAGAAAGAGCGTCGCCGCCGCCGCTGCGTCGTCGCGCATCGCGTTAATTTGCAACACAAGCGCGTCGAGCTGCACTGCACGCACTGGGTCACGAAGCGTCGGCTGCTGCTGCTGGTCGACAAACGCGCTGAGCTGCTCGCGCACTGAGCGCTCATTTGCTGTAAAGTGCTGCCAAAAGCGCTGCGCGAGCTCGTCGACACGCGGCTCGTTGGCTGTGAAGCGCTGCTGCCGCGCGTGCTGCAATGCATCGGTATGCGCTTGGCGCCGCGTAAGCAGCGCGTGCTCGACGCGCTCAGCGTCCGTTGCGTCGGCGGCAACGCCGTCAGTCGCAGTCACGAGCTGCAGCTTGTTGCGCCGCACGAACGCGCCGTGCAGTGGTGCGCTTGCAAAGTACTGCACGCCACTAACGCACCCGTTGTTGCGACCGAGCGGTTGGTCGAGTCGCACACCGATCCACTCGCCAGCAGGTAGACTGTGTACAGTGCCGATGTACGCGACTTCGCCAACCCGCTTGAGGCTCGCGCGCAGGCCACCGACATTGCCAGTTGTGGACGCGAGCAGTTCGCAGCGCATGCCGAGCGTCACGCTGCCGTCGCTGCTCACTGACATCGACGTCGCGATTGTTGGTGGATCGTGTGCTGCTGCTGTGGATGGTGCGCTGTTGTCGTCTGCTGCTGTTGTTGGTGTTGCTACTGCTGTTGTGTGTACTGCATCTGCATCTGCATCTGCATCTGCAGCGAGAGTTGCAGTGCTGCTAGTTGTCGCATCTGCTGTTGACATTGCTGTTGCGGTTGTCGTCGTTGCCGACACAATGTCGTTGCTGTTGCTGCTGAAGAGGCGAGTGCAATTGCGAATGAGCGAATGGAATTGGTTGCGATTGCATTGTTCGCCAGC
>JAADWX010001001.1:0-11580 GCA_023336405.1 Globisporangium echinulatum | reverse complement strand
CGGGACCTGATGCGAGTCGAGTTCCGAGAGCACGACGCCGAACGAGAAGATGTCGGCTGCTGACCCGTAGTCGTTGCTGCCAGCAATGACCTCGGGTGCGAGCCAGCGACCAGTCCCTTTGCCTGCTGTCATCGTGTTCTGCTCGCTCTGGTACCGCGAGACGCCAAAGTCTGTCAGTTTGGCGCGTAGACCGCCACTGTCGCTGCCACTTTCGTCGCCGCCACTTGATCGCTTGGCACCACTACTCTTGCTGCTGCTCTTCCCATGGCTCAGCAGCACGTTGCGCGACTTGAGGTCGCGGTGCACGAGCGGCGGAATGAATGAGTGTACGTACACGAGCGCCTCGGCAACATCGATTGCGATCTGGAGCTTCTCGGCGCTCCACTGGACTGGCGTCTGTGGGTTCGTGAGGTACATGCGCAGGTCGCCGCCATTCATGTACTCAAAGAGCGCCTGCAAGTCGACTTCACGGATCCACGCGACGCCTTTGAGCTCCACGACGCGCGGGTGCGTGAGCGTCGCAACGAGCTTGATCTCTTCGATGAACTTCTGCGTCGCTTCCGGCGTCGCCTCGCTCTCACGCAACCGCTTGGACGCAAAGAGCTCCGCGCCGCGAAACTTGACGAGCCAGACGTCAGCAAACGCGCCACTGCCGAGCTTCCGGATCGCTCGGATCGCGTCGGTGTCGACCTTGATAGACCGCAGCTTGGCGTCTTGCCAGAGTGAAACTTCGCCAGCGTTTGCGATCGCGTTGTTGTTGTTGTCGACGACTTGGACGTTCGTGGCCGAGCTGCTGCCAGTCGCTGTAGCGTTTGCTTCGGCCTTGGCTGCTGACTTGCGACGCCGCCGCACGACGACAATCGCAACGACGATCAGCAGCAGCAGTACGGCAGCACTGCCACCCGCGATCGGAGCAACGAGTGACAACGACTCGGTAGCGACTGACGAGCTCGACGGTGTCGGTGTTGACGCCGACGACGTCGAATCGAAACTAGATGAAGGCTTCGACGGTGCAGACGTTGTGGTGATCCGTGGCCCTTCGATGATCGCGACGTCTTTTGTGTTCGAGATGCAGACGGTCACGCTGACGTTCTTGAGAGTGTACTTTTGATCGGTCGTGCAGTCGGTCTGGAGACTATCGTTCGAGATCGTAAACTCGGCCAAGTAGTTGAGGAAGTTTGTCTGTTCGTTCGTGAACGACACGTTCCGCATCTTCTCGTTGTAATCCATTAACCTGGTGTCGACAACACAGGTAGCATAGCACATACGAGTGAGTGATGAGTACGAACGGCGCGATCCATGCGCAATCGATCGACTACGGCAACGCCAGCCATACGTACAGCGTTGTGAGGTTTGCGTGACTGAAGATCGCGGGCGGGAATGCCGTGAAGCTGTTTGCTCTCAAATCGCTGTGGTACACCAAAAGCAAGAGCAAAAGAGCGAGCAAGCGAGTCAGTCGTGAGCGTCCGATCGTCAGTCGCTTGCTGACAAGCAAGCAGTCGTGAACGTACAGATTCTCGAGGTTTGGCATGTGCGCGTCAAATGACGTCAATTGGTTGTTGAGCAGGACCCTAGAGTGCATCAACGCAGCACATGAGTACATACAGTCATAGCAAGTCGCAACAGTACATGGTGGCAAGTCGATGCGATGGACGACGTACAAGTGCATGAGACTCGCGATCGCGTTCGACTGGTTGAACTTTGTGAGCCAGTTGTCGTTGGCCCAGCTGTCACAACGCAGCAGTGCGAGTACGTCAGTGTCGATCCGAGTCGCGCGCTTCGATGGCACAAGCAAGTCAGTACATATGTATGTACGTACAGTGTCGTAAGTCGCGGGTGCTTCATGACGGCTTCGGGGATGTTTGCGAGTTGGTTGCCGCCAATGTTCCTAGTCAGCGCAATGTGTCGCACACAGTCACAGTGTCAGTCCACTGTTCGTCGTCTACAACATGCTGCACATACCACACATAGCAGCTTTGAGCGGGTCGTCTTACAAGAAATCGAGCTTTGGGTAGACTGCCGTGAACGTCTTAAGGTTGTTGCCATAGATCGATCTGCAGCACGACCATCACATCGTCAGTCAATAGACTCCATACACTACAAGACGCACGCGCAACAAGCACAGTCGGTCGTACAGGCGCTCGAGATGGGGCATCTCGTGGACAGCAGTCAGTTGCGCGACGTTGGAGCGATCAAAGATGCTGCGACGTGCACAAGAGCCACGTGAGTCTATGCATCGCCACCATACCCTAGCAGTACCTATCAGTCAGTACTAGGTACAATCATATGGACTCGAGACACGCACATCTCTTGAAGGCTCGTGAGTGCTTTGATCGCCAATGGGAACTTGGTGAGTCCTGTGTTGCCGAGGTAGAGGTACTTGAGCGTGCTAGGCAAGTTCGGAATGATCGCGTCGATCGACGTTGCAAGGTCGAGATTCTCGAGCGACACGAGCATCACTTGCGACTGATCAGCGAGGAACTTGGGGTCGATCTCAACCTTTGCCATGAAGCCTTTCGAGATGGCTTGGAGACTGTCGCCGCCGCGGATGTACCTGTGTGGATCGCGCCATCGACAACGGTACGCAACGTGTGAGTACGCGACTGAGAGAGCGTATGCGTGCGACTGCGTCTACTATCAGTGTGACTCGATGTCAACGAAAGCAGCGCGAGTACGTACACACTGGTCGTCGAAGTAGGGAGGCTGAACGGCGCGAGCTTTTTCACTTCCGTGTTGCTCACCCACGGTGCTGCGTTCAGGTCCCAATCGCCATCGAGCTTCTCATACGGCTTGAGCTTGAGCTTGGCGGTCTTGAGCGACGCGTTCGTCGCTGCGTCGAACGGAATGAGCAAATTGAACGTCTCGTAGCTGCTCGGCGACGCTTTGTCGATCGTGAAGCACTGGCACCCAGCACTCCCACTCGTTGCGGACGCTGCGATGCACGGCTGGTAGCTCCCGCACGCGTTGTCGCACGCAAACGTGAACGTGCCGCTGGCGACGGATGGACACGAGTCGGTCGCTGCGATCGCACTCGATGTCGTTGTTGTGCTCTGCGCGAGCGTGTCGGTTGTCAGCAATAGCAGCGCGGTGATTGCGGCAGCAAGCACAGACCGCGCCGCTGTAACTCGGTGCTGTCGCGGCATGCTGGATGCGAAAGCAGGTGATGGCGAGTGCGCGTGCTGCGAGCGACTACCAGAGCGACGTGTGTGCATGGCGGTGGATTCGAGAGTGAGCGGCGGAATCGAGGGCGATCAGAATCGAGGGCGATCAGAATCGAGGGCGATCAGAATCGGCAATCGTCAAGAATCTGGATTGCTAACGCACACAGAAAATGAACGGATGTGTAGTACAGCTGGTTTGTGTGTGTGGCTGACAATCGACTTGATCGCGCGTCGCACCACATTCTTGGAAAGCATGCGGGGTGAATCGTGGGTGAGTAATGCCGAGCAAGCGGACAACCACACGTTGCGTCACGCGCAGTTCGTTGTCGGATTGGGTAGCGAGTTGACCCAGCGAGATGAGTTTGGACTCGCTTCGGATGAGCTACTTACATACACCTTGCGTTAGATTGGCTTGATTGACGTTCGCAATTAGCATCAGTCCTCAACTTGCCTTGGGCGACTCGATGGACAGATCTGCTTCAAGGTGTCAAAAGCTGATCAGCCTAAAAATAGGTACGCGAGCGACTAAAATCGATCCCTTCAACGAAAGACGAGACGCGATTGTCCACATGACGCCTTGCTTTGAGAGCTCATGGTCAAGGATCGAGATCCTACAAGGCCTTCTCATTTGCTATACTGAGCTACCAGTATAGTGCAAGAGCGTGGCACGGATGACGAAACGGTGCCATCACAACACGAAATGTGTAGTGCTGAACCGAGAGCGGCAGCAGACGACGTTCGAGGGCGTGGGTGATGCAACAGACGACTGATACTCGAAACTGTGTGAGCTGAAGATAGCGTGTATCATGCCGAAACTGTACACTGCAGTTCGTTGTCAGCATTCAGTTGTGGCAATGTTACTCTGTTCCATTTGAACAGCATACATAAAAACAGTTTGAGTTTGAGTTTGAAAAGTGAGATACATTGAGGTTGTCTACGATCTCCAATGTTCGATACATGGAACGGTACATGTCAGGTATTCGCTGTGAGACTAAAAGGGTCCCCAAACACAGGGTTGCCAGCGCTGCAGCGTGTATTCGATGCGCGATTTACTGCGTCCGTTTATTCATTAACAGTCGAGCCATATATCCTTCATACTAAACACAGTATGAATATATGATATATTTTTTACTGTCGGAGAACGTTGTAAATGGTATTAGACACATCAGTTTTATTCATCAAATGCAACACCAATATAAAAATAATGAAATATTGAAATGATGTGCTCATTTTGCTGGCAGTTGATTATGTTGTACAACTATAAACACAATAATCTTCACATGCTGAGCGGTGCCCGTCGACCTGTAAATCGACAATTAGAACATTCTGATATTTATTAGACCGTATTTAGATTGTTATACCAAAAAAAAGAGTTGAGTCTAAATTACAATTATTATATACACAAATGGACGCTGACGCAGTAACTTCGTACAAACACAAAGGTGACGCCAGCAACACCTACGTGATGCTGCAGATGTCCAGGCGGCAAACTGCAATGAGTACGAAGCAAGCAAAGTAATCACAACTATCTTTAGCTTGTTATACTTGATCAACAACAAATGCAAGTGGCTCGAGGCTTGTTCGCTCCACAAAGATCGCAAGAACCACTTCGAATGGGTGTGTCTAGTCATTGGTAATTGTCAAACTGATCAGCAGATCAGTTGCAACAATGAGTGAGAGCGAGACCGACGCATAGGTGGTAAATAAAGCAACTCGGATCGTTTTCTTTTTGCTGGATATATCCCCTGTTTTAACACAAATATAACCAATTTACAAATCAAAGTTATAAACAGAAATTAGTTTTGTCAAATCACTCTAAAATAGACATAAATAATTTTTGTATTTTTATATTACCAACATTTAAAGCGTCACAGAATTTCCAATCTCACGCGCTTGATCGTCGTGTGCAATGCATGCACAAGCAGATGTGTTGAAGCATGATGTAGCGATGATGTAACCGTACTGTCTGCTGGTAAAGAACACATGACAGTCACATGGGTACACCTACTCTGTGGCTTCGGTACGCTTATCGCCGCAGTAATTGCACTGGAATTAAACACTACATACATGTCCAAAAACAAAGAGATAATTCAATTCTGACAAATTATTAGGGATGTCGTTCGAACTCACAAAAATATAAAATTATAACGAGTAAGAATGACGAAGTACTTTTGCAACTACATTTTCCTTTAAAAATGCAATGTACAACGAACGATTAGCAATTTGCGTGAAAATCATGATAAAGCTCGAAGTCGCTATGACTGAATTATCTATTGATATTATACACGGTTAAACTTACTCGCTTCGGTACGCCTATCACCGCAGGTTGATGCAGTTGAATGCGCTGAAGGTGGCGAGAGCGAATGAGACAGCCAACGTTATCGCTTTAACCGATTTGCAGAATGTGTGCGCACACACGCCTATGACATAGCATGGCCGCCTGTCAATTTCGATACAACAATTCGGTGAATGGCGAGTAACTTTGTCAGCGGGCGGGTGCTTAATGCAGTTGGGACGATCGATGTGCAACGTGACTGGCGAGCTGTTTGGGTCATCTGCTTTCCTTGTTGTGAGGGAAGTGGCAATGATACAGCTTACTAAACACCCTGATAGGCAAGATTATCTTTGAATAGATATTGACGAATTGTTTTGTACGATATATCCACATAGACTGTCATACGAATCTTTAGTATATTAATATCACATAAGTTTTTCAAACGATATTTTATATTTAATCATGGTGATGAAGAAGCGAAGAAGCTGTAACCGTTGGCGTTTACCAATCAATCACGACATACATATTATGAAGCCCACTGTTAATGGTGTGTTGAATATGTTTTAATGCAATAATTGCACGGATGAAATGCTGAATGTTGATATCATATATGTAGCAATTGTGAATCTGTTTGTTCAACGTCTAACAGTTGATTCTCTGTGTTGAGCAATAGAATGCAATCTATATCGCAACCAGCAGCAGCGCCTGGAGCTTCCAGCAGGTCAAGCAGCGGAGGCTCATCGCCTAGTGTTAGTTGCGTAGGAGCTGCCTGTGTGGGGAGGTTGCCGACCAGGTTTACTGACGGAGTGGTCTGCATCGCTAGAGCGAGAGCGATTGCTAGGAGGGGGCAAGTGGCGTAGTCAGAGTCTGGATAGAGTGAGAGGCCTTGCTCTTCGCTTGTTTTCATGCGTATAAAACGAACAAAGAACACGTTACCTTCATTCGCAGACACGTTCTGCTTGCGCACATGCGTCACATCGGATGCACGGCCAAACATGTACCAGAGCAAGTACAGTAGACACGCATCTCGGAAATCACTTAACATACTTGCATTTGAATACAAATACATCATCATGCGACGCAAGTTATTCTTCATACATGCGGAGGCTTTCTTTACCATGCCACTACCTTCGCGCTTGAGGCAAAAGCTCACAAGCGTACGACCCATCTTGAGGAGCTTTGCCTCAAGCGCAACACGGTGCTGTGATATTATGTCCAGCAGCCAATGCTTTGCCTGGCGGTAGTACTGCATGCGCGTGTGACGTGCAAGCAGCTTACCAGACTTGCTCTCGTTGAACGCAATGTACATGCCAAACTTATCCATCACAGACACAAACACACGCCCACTCACGTCATCTCCAATACACTTGCACACATGCTCTTGAGTCGCATTTTCTGCTGCCAGGAACTTGGCGAACACCTTCACAGCCGTAGCTCGGGCGCGCTGAGTGTTTCCTGGCTGCAACGCGTCGAGCCCCATGACCGAAAGCGTGCAAATATGCAAGTGATACGGATTGACTGTAAATTTAAATGGGCATACACCTATCACGAAGTTGTTTCGGACACAATACGTCCGAACCGTTGGTTCTCCGTTTAAACCTAACCCTAACTGCTACCATTGGCGAAATATAGAGCAAAACGCAACGATCGATCGGTATTATATCTAGATAAATAAGTGATTGGCAGAAAATCGCCATTGTAGATACAAATGATGTCCGATATTCGATGATATTCATCCATACCATTTCTGAATCACGGTGCAATTCAATAGCACTAGAACTCTGCGCTGCTACCTGCAGTCATCGAGCACTTGATACGCTTGTCGGTCACCTACAACAATACAGCAAAGCTGTGCTTGTCGTTGACATTGCAGTAAGCGCGTCGCCACTGACGCGTCTGTGTGCGATACGCATGTCAACGCAACTCTCTCCGCTACGCCAGCGACACTCTTCCTGGTCAAGCGAAGGTACGCGCGATCTGCACACGGCACGATCTTCTACGTCGGCGATGAAGCTGGCGTGGCACCGCACTCTGTCAACAGCAATATGATGCTGTGGGTTATTGCACGGCGCTCAACGCGCTCGTCATGTTTACCAAGCACCATACCGTTGGCAAGTCTGGTTCGTTTCGCATTGACGCGCTGCAGCACAGGTAGGTAGTTCGTCTCGAGCACTTGCGTTGCGACTTTCGAGCCGGCGACACAGTCGTGCTGCTCACGACATTTCGCAAAAGCATCGAGAGCGCCGAGATGCACGCGTTGTTCAGCTGCTACGGGTTCACACACAACAGGCAGCGCGTGACATCGTGTTCCGCAACGGCGAATTGGATCCGCATTCGCGTCACAGCGATCGACTTGAGGTCAGACGCAGACGACGTGGTCGTCACTGTGCCGGTGTAGGCGGCGCGTATCATGTCGATCTCTTCTTTTCGCACGCGCTCTACCAGCCGGGCGTACGTGACGGCAGCGTGCGAAGTGCACACGTGGCACATGCGTCAGTGGGCCGACGCGTTCTGCGCTACTGCCGACACTGCACGCACGTTGCTGCTGAGCGCCAGTCTGTCCGACGCTCGACAGCCAGTCAGTCAGCTAAACGTCGAGATCGACGTGTGACTGGCATCCTCGTGTGCAATTGGTGGGTGAGTGTGAGCGACTCGGTCGTGTCGATGACGATGGCTGCACTGTCGTCAAAAGCCACGGCCGCCGTCTTGATCGCGTCGACTCCTCGTGCGCTCGGTACCGCGCAGCGTGCCGTGTGATGTGCGCGGCGGGACGTAGATGCCTTGCGGCGTGAGATCGAGCGCGATGCCCATGCGTACACCGGTGCCAGCGCCTGCACCAGCGTTGGCGCCGGTCTTCTTGGCGTGCGACTTGTTGCCAGCGATCGCATGCGCGTTACTACCGCCGCCGAATCGCTTGGGAGAGTACACGCCGTCTGCAGCGTCGGCAACGCTGCTGTGCTGCCTTGCGCCGCTACTGCCCCCACCCGTGGGCTTGAGCACATGCGGCGTGCGTTTGTTCACATGGCTCGCCGTCAGCGGTGTCTGAGGAGCCAAGTACGGGTTTCGCATGTACGATGATATTGGGGGCGGTGGCTTGGGCGGCACACCACTGCTACCGCCAGCGTTGCTGAACGCGTACGGGTACACGAGTCCGTTTGTTGCAGCGCCACTGCTGCGAGTATAGCCGTGTGACGTCATTGACTGTCGGCCGCTTGCGTGCTGGTGGATGAACGCCATGTGCTCGGGCGGGACCGCCATGCCGAGTGCGCTACTACCGTTGCTGCTATTGCTGCTGGTGCTGTTGCCCACGCTAATCGGCTGGTTCTCGGCGATCGCGGGCACGAGTAGTCGCTTTGGGTAGCTGTACGGACTCGTGTCACCACCGACTGCACTCGGTGT
The DNA here is from genome assembly GCA_023336405.1 of Globisporangium echinulatum. Taxonomy (NCBI): domain Eukaryota; phylum Oomycota; class Peronosporomycetes; order Pythiales; family Pythiaceae; genus Globisporangium; species Globisporangium echinulatum. The sequence goes on along the minus strand of JAADWX010001001.1, from coordinate 2,745 downwards.
TGTGAATGTAGTCGTAGTCGTCGACACGGCGCCATGCAGTGTCGGCAGGTGGTACGCGCCAGTGCCCGATACAGTACTGCTGCTGCTGCTGCCAGTATCGCCTGGATGCGTCGACTTCTTGGCACCAGTGCCGCTTGTGCTGCTGATGATCACGTGTGGACTCACACTCAGCTTTTCTCTGGATACACCACTTGGCTGAAAGTGCGTCGATGCGATCATGGGCTTGAACGTCGTCGGCTTGAGCGTCGCCGTCGCGGTCTTCCCAGCTGGCTCGAGCACTGCACTGCCATGTGCGTTCCCGTTCGAGTAGTCGTCAAACGCTGTAGACTTGACCGATACGGTCGGCGATAGTAGTGAGCCACCACCACTACCACTGCTGATACCGCTAGTCCCAGTAGCAATCCCGTTCGCGATCGATCCGTCGCGCGCGCCGCCATTGCGCGACGGTGGTGGCTTGCGCGTGCGCTTCTTGCGGATCGCTGCTGCGTCGTTGAGATCGCGCTCGATCGCGTCCTGGAGCTCGGCCTCATACACGTCGCCCATGCTCTCGAAGAACGGGTGCTGCAGCAGCTCGGCGCACGTCCAGCGATCGAGTGGCTCGTCCTGGATCGTCTGGTGCAAAAAGTCGAGTGACACGCGGTCAAGCTGCGGGAACCGCGCACGTAACGGCTCGGTTTCGGTCGCAGCGGGGAGCTTGACACCGACGTAGAGCGAGTTCTTGCGGAAGAGCTCGTGCTGACGCGCCGTGACGTGACCGAGGCACTTGATGATATGGTACAGCTGGTCAATGTCCGAGTCGCCTGGGAAGAGCGGCAGACCCGTCGTGATCTCGGCAAACATGCACCCGATCGACCACACATCCACGGCTTTGCCGTACGACACGTCACCGACGAGCAGCTCGGGTGCGCGGTACCAGCGCGTCGAGACGTACTCGGTATACTTGGCGCCTGGCGCAGCGAGCGGCCGCGCAAAGCCAAAGTCGCAGAGCTTGAGCACACCGTTGCGCGACACGAGGAGGTTCTCGGGCTTGATGTCGCGGTGGATGATGTTGTGGCTATGGCAGAACTGGATCGCGCGCACGAGCTGCCACATGAGGCGCTTGATCGCGCTCGACTCGAGTCCCTCGGGGTGCTTCTCAATCTCTTCGAGGATTGTCTTCTCGACAAACTCAAAGACGAGGTAGAGCTTTCCCTTGGCGCGGAAGACCTCAAGCAAACTCACGATGTTCTCGTGCTTGAGCGCCTTGAGTACCTTGATCTCGCGCAGCGCCGTCTTCTTCACCTGTTCGTCGTCGTCCGACTCTTTGAACTTCTTGATCGCCACGATCTGCCCAGTCGTCTTGTGTCGGCACTTGAGCACAACGCCATACGTGCTAGCGAGTCGCAGCAGCGAGTAATACCACACACGGGCACATTCATGCATCGACACGACGACGCGCACAACGAGGAGTGAATGCGTACGACAGGCAGGCAGTTAGCGTACACGTCGAACATCGTAAGCGACCGAAGCGTCCTGGACAAGCAGAGTGCTCGCGCGTCACTACTGCACACACGTACCCTTCGCCGATTGTGCCGAGACTCTCGTAGTTCTCCATGGCTGCTGCGTCTGCACCTGCGGCATGCACTCTCCTTCGCACGTCCGTCCGTCCGCTCACGCGCCACCACCAAGCGAATGTACTCGTGCAAGTTGTTTCCTCGGTGTTGTCGCTGTCGCTGGAAATAACCATGAGGCTGCTCAATCTGAACCGGCCGACTGGCCATGAGTTCGCACACAGCATTACTACGTAGTACACACGAATGAGCCTCACTTGAGAGCTCAATGTCACACACTTGCACGAGCAGCGACAGACTCGCTATATACTCAACGACAACAACATCAACAACAAGATGAAGATTGATGGCAATGGCAGGCGATTTGCGTGCTGCTACGTCGAGACCCGACACGCTGCAAGCCACAGAGCAGTAGCAGCAGCAGCGACTTTTCCGTAGACAGAAATACTGCGTCTGCTGCTGCAGATCGGCTAGCAAATGCAAACTACCAACAGCAAAGCGATCGGGCCTGTAGTATGCGTATGAGCGATACGATAGCACGGGAGAGCACAGTCACAGCTCATTGAGCAAAAGGAGCTTCTACACATCGTCAGGTCGAGAGTCGTTCCTTGCGTCAGCGCCACGCTAACGACCCTTGCGTTTAGTATGCTCAGAGCCACTCACTGTGATCATAGAAGCGGCCGTCACACTTAAGGAGTCGATTTGTGACACTGCAAGTTGGTCTCGATCTCAAATGTGTGCATCTGCCAGTATCAGTCAGCGAATTGGAGGTGAACATTTCAAGATATCGAACAGCAGAACAACGACATTCACTCTTAGCAAAGATTGTGCGTGCACACACCATATATACCCATAATGAAAGTGTCATTTGTGCGATTGTTGATGTATAAATACGCTGCTAAAAATCGCGATACACTGTACGTAGACTCGGAATGATAGAATCATGACAGTGCACGTCGTCATCGACTGCAACGAGTGCGCTCACGATGCTGACGTCCAACAGCAGCAGCTGCAGCAGTCAGGTCGTGCCACTAGGCACAGCGAAAGCCACTACCTTTTCTTTTGAAGCGGCTCGATTATCGGTTTAGCCTCAAGTTCTCAACTGCGGTTACAAACTACAATGCTGTGCTAGTGTACATAGCCAAATGGCCTACGTCCTTTCTTGACTAAACATGCTGCGAATGGTGGCGAGCGG
>JAADWX010001000.1:0-11583 GCA_023336405.1 Globisporangium echinulatum | reverse complement strand
TGACAACGTCACCCCATTGCGGGAAGATGCCTGGGAATGTCCGACCCGTGACGTTGTGCTTGTGTGCGCGTGCGTGGTTGGCGCCGTAGTGGACGGTCCCACCCTTGATGAATGCGTACAGCTCACAGGCGCGATCCCAGTCGCTCGAGAACGGACCGAGCTCGGCCGTGCGAACGTCAAAGCCTTGGGCTTTGAGCTTTTCCTGCCAGTCGCCATATGCGCCGCCCCAGTACTTGTACCCGGCAAACTCGTTACGACCCCAGCCCGTGAAGCCGTGCACGAGGATGATCGGGAACTTGTTCTCGGCCGCAACGAGCGCCAACACGAGCTGGATCGTGAACGCGAATAGCGCAGTAGTGAGAGACCTCGCGTACATCGAGCGACTGCGTGGAGCAAGTGCCATGGTTCGCTGTTGCAGCGCCGTGGGAAGTCGAGAACTGACAAGTGGGAACGAGCGAGCGGTCGGAGCTGAAGCTGTCAGCTGTGCTGTCAGTCACATCGCGCGACGATAGACGACCGGGCGAGGGACTTACAAAGCTTCAACGGACTCGAGTGACTCGCATGTCTGCGCTTCGGATCACGCTCGTTCAGTCGCATTCGTGTTGAATGCAACTCTTGACGCGAGGTCAGTCGTTCGTGACCAATCTCTGACCGCACCTTCGTGCAATTGTGATGCAATTGCTCGATAAAGTACGACACCGCTGGATACGCCACATGCATTGCCGGGAAGCCTTGTGCAGTCTCGCCCACACATACTACAGCGACCACAACGCTGTCAGAGCATGTGCAGCGCAGCGTCGTCGTGAGTTTCGATTCGCGGGTTTGACAGACTTGTGGAGACCCGAATACAGCAACAAAGCTATCGCAATACAGAGGATTGCGATGCGTGGTCTATAAAATGTATTGGCCGAAACGGCATAAAAATATACACACAATGGCCAAACCTATGCGATTTTTCGAAAACGGACAATATTGAGTTTGGTCAACGTTGTTTTCGAGTCAAATTGACTTGCGTGAAGTAACAAGAAATCAAAACAAAGTTATGAATGAGACCGAATTTGACTGATCGAACTACAGATTCGGGTTGAGCAGTATTTTGTATGCCATATGAATCCATTTATTTGAAAAAGTCTACCTCGTCTCAGGTGTCTCGCGGCGACGGACGTCGTGTGAGCTGTACAGTTCGGTATGAGGTGTTGTGCCACTGTGTGGTGTGATACGTCCTTATGTGGTTACTAGAGCATAGTTCTTCGTCATCGCGTACCACAATGTACCTTTGTGAGCGGCACATCGTACCGATCTGTATCCAGTGCTCGTCCTCCGTCCACAAATTCAGCAGCTGGCGTTTTTGCTCGTGATGAAGTCAGGTGGCTGGGTAAATCAAATGGCACCCGAAAATCCTGCAATGCTCGAGTGCCATGAACCGATACATATCGATTGGGTGGTTGTCAAGTGCACAAGGTGCACACACAAGGTACACACACTATGGGTCACACCGCGAGTTGATGTGTGTGTGTGCTTTAGCGCCATGTTGATGCAGCATCGACTGGATTAAGACCGACAGCTGTGTGTGTGTGTGTTCGCGTGGTACAAACTGACTCGGTGTGTTCTCCTACGTCACGTTCACCCATTCACCCACTCGAGAAATTACAAGGCGTTTCGAAACCACACGTCCTTGTTCGTATCAGCACAAAGTCGAGGGTTTATGGTCAGTTCCGACTCGTTTTTGCGAGCGTTGCAACACAGTCAGCAATACAAGTCGGTTCGATGCAGTCCGTAACGCAAGGGTGCAAGGCGACATAGTCGTGGGTTCGATCCTCCTATCTATCATGACCAGCTTATAAAACAGCCTGCTTGTACCCACTGCAAACCGCCTTTCCACAATAGCGACACGTCCACCCAACGACAAAGAGCGCAGCAACCAGCACGCGCCGACAGCGCGCGTGCTCACACATTCGCCATTTCACCACACGCAGCACGCAAGCAACAGCGCCGACTGCTTGTGCACAGCACCTCACGACCTGCAGCACCAGTAGCAGGCGCGTACGACTTCACCAGCAGCAATGGAGCGCTACTCGCACGAAGAGATCGACATTGACGACAACCTCGTCGACTTTGACGCGCAGTTGTCGCCGTCGATCATTGCGTCGAGCGAGATGCTCGGGTCGCCACGCATTGCGCGACTGAACCTCACGGGGGTCTCGAGCGAGCTCGACGACGTCGACTACTACGAGAACCTTGGCGACGCTGGCGACTTCTCGCCAGTCAGTGGCGCCCAACACCAAGGCCGCGCACCGCCGCTGTACAACCAGTTCACATACTCGGAAGGCAACGAGCAGCAACATCAAGACCCACGTGGGTCGTTCACGTACTCGCGCGGGTCGTTCGACGCGTCGCAGCCGCGCGTGAGCGTCACGTCCGCCGCTGGTCTGTTACAAGCCGCACCAACCAGTGGCAGCGGCCTCCCGCAAGGTCGCGGATCGTTGCTCATGGACCGCGACATCACAGCCGTGTCGGTCCATCCAACTAGCAAGAAAGAGCACCGGAGTGACTACAAGGGCCGCTACCGCGTCTGGCCCGGCCTGTTCCTGCTCGTTGCGATGCTCGGCGCAGCGGCTTTTGGTATCACGCACTATGCGGTCACGAAACACGCAGCGAGCGTCACGCGCCAAGAGGAGTGGGCGACCAAGAAGTTCCAGAGCAAAGCGATCAAGTCGAATGGTAGTGCGACAAATGGCGGCAGTACGACAACAGCCGATGGCAACGACCTTATAGCCGACGACGGCGTGATTGGGAACCCAAAGAAGTACGCACCGAGTGCCTGCGAACTGCCCGACTACCAGAGCAAGAACGGCCGCATCGTTGCAGTCGCAGCAAACGGCACCGAAGTCCCAATTGCGATCAAAGGCGTCAACTGGTTTGGCATGGAGACGTACGTGCAGCTGCTATCGTGTCGCTACTGACAAAAGCTACTTGACACGTCACTAACTCGATGTATATGTCGCTCTCATACGACGCTGTTGATGTCGTGCTACAGTGGTCAAGCGATCCCGTTTGGGCTCTGGGACAACACGGACAACGGCACAACTGCTGTACGTTCCAGCATAGTGTCTGCTCTTATATCCAAATGTGTGCTATATCCTGTTATAAGTGACTCACATTATATTACTGTGTCACTACAGTACCAGATCGCTACGTTCCTTGCCGACAACAAGTTCAACGCTGTGCGGTTGCCACTCATGGTCGCGTGGATCCTCGACAACAAAGTCCCAAACTCGGCGCTGATCAACAAACAGGAGAACCGCGCGATTGCCGTGAAAGACTACTTCTCGCTCCTCAAGAGCGTGATCAAAGTCCTGCAGTTCCGCAACATTGGCGTGTTGTTGAGCATGCACACGCTCGAGTACAACGACAATGGGAACCTCTGGTACAACGACAACATCACGGAGAAGAAGTTCTTGATGGCAATCGACAAGTTGACATCGACGTTATGCTCCGGTGAGTACTGGAACGTCATGGGCATTGACCTCAAGAACGAGCCGTTTAAAGGCACATGGGGCGACGGCACAGCAACCGACTTTGCTGCCGGTGCTGAGCGCATTGCCAACCAGATGCTCACGGGCTGTCCGAGCTGGCTCGGCTTTGTCGAAGGCGTGAACGCGCAACACACTGTGACGATTGGGACGGAGAAGTTTGAGTACTACGACTGGTACGGCGGTGGGTTACAGGGCGCCAAGACGCTGAGTGTCGACTTTGCAATCAAAAACAAAGTCGTGTGGGCGCCGCACTACTATACACCTGCTGTGTTCCCGCAGCGCTACTTCTTTGGCGCTGGGACGTCGAGCGGCGGTGCGCTCAAGGGCTTTAAAGAGCTCGACGACGATACGCTTCGGATGCGCATTCAAGCAACGATGGACGACATGTTTGGGTTCTTGGCTAGCACGACCGGTCCTGCGCTGTTGTTAGGCGAATTTGGTGGACTGTATGCAAACGACGCGCATCCGCTCAAGACGACGAAGCGCTGCACGGACTTTACGCTCGAGATCATCAAGAAACCCGGTTGGGCCGGCGGCTTCATGTGGAGTCTCAACCCCGAGAGCGAGTACCAGTATAACCCAGCCGATACACCGGGCAAGTTCCACGAAGGGCTCGTGAAACTCGATTGGCTGACAGCAAACGACGAGTTTGTCAAAGCGATGACAGCACTTGACGACCTCAAGAACCTTCGGCCGTTCCCGTGCTTTCCGTTTGTGAACAAGACCGCGACATGAGAGAGAGCGAGAGGGAAAGAAGGACAGCAAGGGGAGGGCGGGCGTTAATAGGAACAATCGACATCAGGTTTTGCAAAGCAGATGGAACACGTGAAGACTAACATACGAACGTGTATTTTAACACTTCCAACGCCGTGAATATTTCTATACAAAGTACGAAAATTGTCGTATCTCCAAAATGAGCTGGGAGTTGATCAAAGGAAGCGGGTCAGAATTATATGATCGATAGTGTTGCTGTTAGTTAAATTTCTGGTGATTATCTTGATTGAAATTTTAAGCCACTAAATATCGTTTAGTACGTACCGTCGAGCACTGCACAGTCGAATCATTTGTCATCGGCATCGTACAAGTGTGTCCATTGTGCAATCTGTCATACGCCACGTACACAAATGCGCTTCGTCCCGCACTACGATCATCATCATCTAGTCTGTGTCGTGTCTACCTTGTCGTCGCAATCACTAAAACTCAAGCTCGTTCGTAATGACCTGCGCACGGCCAATGACGTACACTTTGGCCCCAAGATCGCGCAGCAACTGGTGCGGCAAGACGTTGCGGCCGTCAAAAATGAACGCTGGCTTGGTCATCGCCGCATAAATCGCAGCGTAGTCGAGTTGCTTGAACTCGTCCCACTCGGTCAGTGCAGCAATCGCATGCGCGTCTTTCGCTGCGCTGTACGGGTCGCTATGGACAGTTAGTAGGTCCGTAAAGCCCGGGTGCGTCTGGTCGCTTACGCCCTGGTACTGGAGCTCGGCCATGAGGTCGTCGAGCTTGACTTGTGGGTCGTACACTGCAACGCGCGCGCGTTCGTCGAGTAGGTACTTGATGATCGTCGCAGCTGGCGTCTCGCGCACGTCGCCCGTGTCTTTCTTGAACGCAAAGCCAAAGACGCAGATCTTTTTGTTCGTCACAGTGTTGAACATGCGGCGGACCATCGTCGTTGCAAACCGCGTCTTCTGGAACTCGTTCATTGTCACGACGCCGCGCCAGTACTCGGCGACTTCGGGGAGATGGAAGCTCTGCGCGAGGTACACGAGGTTCAGAATATCCTATACAAACAAATACACATAGCAGGTGTCAGTCGGGACGACGAGTGATGGGTATACTATACACAGTATACACACTATACATAGTTGCATACAGATTACTAGTATACGTTACAGTACACATACATAACAGTACAGTGTACACAGGACACAATGTGTAGTATACACCACACATACTTTTTGGAAGCACGAGCCGCCAAAGCCGACCGACGAGTTGAGAAACTTGCTGCCGATGCGGTCGTCAGCGCCAACGGCTTTGGCGACTTCGTGAACGTTCGCACCCGTGGCTTCGCACACGGCCGAGATCGAGTTGATGCTCGAGATGCGCTGCGCGAGGAACGCGTTTGCGACGAGCTTCGAGAGCTCAGACGACCAGACATTCGTCGTGAGGATGCGCTCTGGATACAAGAGCACGCCCATATAAACACATATATAGCATAAGTCAGCAGCTCACTAGTAGCTGTCACATACAAACACCAAGTCAAACTAGACGCACCGCGTGGGACCCAGTGCGCGTAGACGCTCACGAGCTTTGCAACTGCTGCGTGGCCACTCGGGGTCTCGGGACCACCAATGAGAATGCGCGACGGTGCGCGCAAGTCGTCGATCGCCGTGCCTTCTGCGAGGAACTCGGGGTTCGACAGCACTTCGAACTGCAGGCCTTTCGAGTTGGCCGACAGCACGGCCGAGATCGACTCGGCCGTGCGGACGGGGACCGTCGACTTCTCGACGACGATCTTGTTGCTCGTTGCGACGTCAGCGATCTTGCGCGCACACGCTTCGCAGTTCTTTGTATCGGCAGCGCTACCGGCGCCAATGCCGGACGACTTGGTCGGTGTGTTCACGCAGACAAAGATGATGTCGGCGTCGTTGATGTTTGTGTCGAGGTCGGTCGAGAAGAAGAGGTTCTTGCCACGACGCGCAAGCACGAGCTCTTGGAGCCCTGGTTCGTAGATTGGGATGTCGTCTGTGCTGTTCCACTTTGCGATTTGCGCTTCCGAGATGTCGACAACGACGACTTTGATGTCGGGACAGAACGACGCAATGACCGCCATTGTCGGGCCACCGACGTACCCCGCGCCCATGCAGCAGATTGTCATCTTGAACTCGCTCATTGTGGTGGTTGTGTTGTGAGTGCTTTGAGTGTGAGGTCGTACTGTTGTTTGCTACGGCTGCAGCGCTTGGTAGGCGAGAAGCGACTGCAGGTGGGCGAAAGGGCTTGAGCGGCGCGTGGCGAGTTGAATTGTGCCGAGCCGACGGCAGCGGCGGCTGGTAGCGGCGCACTGCAGCCTGGTCGCAAGTGATCCTTTGGCACTCATGCACGCAATCGCCGATCCGACTGGATCGTGGTGTTAGTGCGATGTGGATTGTGGCGAATGCAGTGTCTATTGCGCCACCAGCTCGTTCATTTCGCGTCGATTCGGCAGTGTTCGATAAAATTGAGACTACATATACTTGAATACAGTATATGAGATACAGTTTGTGAATTGCACAAGTGTGTGCGTTGTTCAAACTCTTGGCTACATGATGCAGTTCAGACGTTCTTTTGCATTCTTGTCCACTCGATGCCGTTCGTTCGTCTGCAGGATGTCAAGTTGTTGCTGTCTGTTTAACTGGACCTCTGCGTCTTGTACTCGCTTCGTTGGCGCGCTAATGATGCTCGCTTGACAAGATCCATTGTATCTTACTGCTTTCTTCTCAAACGCGCTCGTGCCGACAGCATGCAATGCTCGTCAATCGCGCATTCTCCGGTTCATACAGTGCGTGATAACCCTGCGAATCCACCAGCACCCGCCAGCAACAGTGCTCACAATCACGAACATCGGATCGTCAGTCCAGATGGTTCAATTTCCAAACCAGTAAAGTCGCTGCAGCTTCCTGTTTTCTGAACTTCCACGACTTGTTGAATATGATCACGACGCAAGCGTACGACTGCGAGCATGATCACGATGCGAGCAGTAGCTGTTGGCCGTTGCTTGATGCCAGCGACTCGCATCTGGAACATACGTCGATGCAGTCGTCGTCTTCCTCACGTGCAGCTGGGATCGCAGCGACCGAATCGCGCGCAAACGACGATCGGCTCTTGCTCGATCAGCGCCCACTCGATCAGTATCAGCGCACGTACCACTCGATTTTACGCTGCCCAAACAACCTTGATCTATTCACAGCACTCTGCATGTCAATCAGTGTCGCACAGTTGACACGCACACGAATGTGCATTGCAATTTGACACCACCACCACCAATGACATGTCATTATGAAAACAAATGTTTGAAGCCGCGCTATCCATTTGATCAGTTGCTAAACTGGCAATCTGTTGGACAGACAATCAACGCATGCAAGGCTGTAGGAACACAACGAATACACTAGAACAGCAGCGCGCGCGTTCGACATGCCGACACCACTCGCGCGCAGTCGTGCAACGGTGGATCAACAAGTCGACCAGCGCAGACAGCTCGAGAACTCAAAATTAGGCAAGACGCGAGTATCGCTCACAAGCTCTCTTCTAACCGTCTCACACATCGGCCGACTGCACGTTTGCGTTCGCGACCTTCGTGCCCTTGGCGCTCTTGAGCCAGCACGTGCCGTTCTGGATCGTCAATGAGAAGATTGGCTGAAAAACACAAGAAAACTGAAATCACATAGAATGTAGGATACAAAATCTGTCAATCTGGATACAAACACAGGATTTTAAGTCTGCAGAATCTGACAATCTTAATTCTATACTGGTAACTCGGTAATACAAGATATACAACCAGCGACATATCGCATGCTGCGTGTTCACTTGTTGCTACTTAGTGTATGCTCACACTAGATAGTGATATCACTCCATTTTTCTAGATGTAGCTAAACCACCCAATTCCGCAAAAGTGTGGAATAGCCCTAACTTCTCTTTAGACTACAAAACTCCAACCACGTTCACCGTCGTCTTTCAATAGGTAAACGTCAGCAATGCAACGCGACCAAGCGCAACTACAACGACGACAACGAAGAAGGCAGCGACTCGGACGAAATCGACGTCGTCTTGAATGACGATCAAAAGTCGATCTACCTGTACCATTTGATGCCAAGCTATAAATGTAGAGCAGAAGGTGCACGCACCGACAGTACAACATGGGCTCTGGCTATACGAAGAACAACACCGTCGAGTTCACGAGCGATCCTGGCATGAACAACAAGCACGCAACCGCATTGACGCCGATGCGCTGATCCAGCAGCTCACTCAGAAATTAACAAACGCCAAACATGTCCAGGACGGCAACTACTATCAATAAAGGAAGAGCGAGTACGGCATCATCGTCGTCACAGGTATTATCGAGAAAGGACGAGTGATTACGGCACCATCGTCATCGCAGGTGTCAACACACTCGCTCTCCTCGGCAGCGACCCCGCCAGCACTCAATGGCGTCAGGACGGTTGACTTAGAATCATCCGCCATGTTGCGTATCAGCGCAACAGGTTCACCGACAAGGGTGGTAAACGCATAGGGCTCCATCACCACCGTCATACCTGACAACGTGCTAATTTATTTTCGTCAGAATATATTTTTATCTTTTTTACCGTCACGCACCTAGGACGACTTCTAGGTTTGTGTTTGCCAAATTTGATGAATGCACCCTGTGGCACGCAATTTCGATACGATACCAACCTCCTCGTCGGCCAATCTCACTGCTGCAGGTAATCCTCAGCTGCAAGTTGCTACACAAACGGATGGGTCACCCGAACTATTCTTCCTTGAAGTTGATGCATAACATGAACAGGATCGACCACGACAGCATCAAGAGCGTCGACATAAGGACCTCGATCACCGCGTGCATACACGCCAAGTCGCATAGGCCAAGGTTTAATATACAAATGTTGAACGTGCAAAGTTCCCACTTCAAAAAGACCACACTGATATGGATGGCTTTCTCAACACCGTCATTGAGAATAAGCCACAACTTTCTACCCTCAATCAATGGCTCAACCCAGAACCTTTCGCAAACAAACTTGACCCAAGAGCATAACCGTTGGCTTGCCATCCCATAACAAGGGTATTTCCTTATCGATGTGTCCACGAGTCTAACCATTTACACCGCGATGTCTTGTTTAACGAAATCGAATATCAGGATTCAACATTTTTCTAAACTTTACACGTACATCTCCTTCAATGCTGGCGGATGCTCATGATCAATAGCAGTCATTGCCACTATGGAAGGAGGAGACCTTAGCTTGCCACCCGGTCGTTCGCGTAATACCCTTAAACGCAGGAGTGCTCACAATGCGGACCAGTTAAGCAGCTCGGCTTTCACTCTTTCATGACCATCGGTCACATCGATGAACCGCAATCATTCAAAGCGCCACATCATCTAAGCATGCAGTAACTGGGCGATAGCTGCTCAATGTGACTACGAGTCACTTATGACTAACGACACATGTATCCTTACCTCACTCTCTTATATAGGAAAGTACTACGATGCAAGTGGTTTTGACAAGTGAATCGCACATGTGAAGGGCAAATTGTTGGATTGTCATTATGTAACTTTTCGACGACAAGGTGTTGACTAATTAATTGCCCAGTAATCAGAATGGAAGCTAATCGCATGTTAGTCACATTAACTGCTCTTCATGATTGTGTGGTTTACCAAATGGACGTCGAGACTGCATTTTTCAACGACACCTTGCCAGACGATATTTACATGTACATGCATTACGAAGGCTCCGTTTAACATGGGAAAGGACACCTAATGTGACGCCTGCTTAAAAGCCTCTACGGATACCACATGCACCTCGAATCTGGTACCACACACTTCGAGCCATCGTTAAATCAATCGGTTTATTAGCTAATCAATGATCAATGTGTATTCGTCGGGAGCGTTGACGACATCCAGTGTTACATAGCAATATATGTGGAAAATAAGCTGATCATCTCGCCTGCTCTACACTCTATAAAGAGTATTGAACAGCGCGTTCACAATGTCGGACCTTGGAGAGGCACACTGCATGTTTGGATAGTCCGTCGTTCTAGACAGACAAAGCTGAACGATTCGTATTCACCAAGTTTAATATGCCGAGACCGTCCTGTATCGCTTTAACCATTTGGACGCAAACGCAGTATCGACGCCCAAGAAAATGGAGCGAAACTAACAAGTGATGGGCCCAGTGACAGCTGATGAAAAACAAGAAATGGTCAAAATTATTTGCATATTAAGTTAGTCGGACGAATTACTTACTGGATGATACGTAAACACCCAGACAAGGCTATTTACAAGGCAGTTGCCTGGAAAAGAATACAGACTAGCTGTCGAACTTTGTCTAAACCAAATCAAATGAACAATCAAATACGGAATCACATTACGAAGATTGAACAATCTTTACACATTGAGACACAACAATAAGTGTCGGCTTATACACGCAGACCATAGACTATATCGGTTAAGGTCTACGTAAAGCTACTGTGTAACAGTCCAATCATGTCACAAATGAGAAACATCAACAACAGAAATTGGAATACATCTTGCCATTCAATCTAATATGCCATTGTTCAACATAACCTTTTAAACAATATCTAATGAAGGCTACATATAACACTAATGTGTAACAGCCTGTTCTCGCATCATACCTTTTTGTGTCTTGGATAAACAACAGAAATGCCATACATAATTTCATCGTAACCTCTTAAACCAGTTCAAATTGAAGCGGCCACAGGCAATTGAATTCTAAATCAAAGTTACATCATACTGACATACAACATCGAGCTGCATAGCAGAATACTGCAAATCGATATTCTATATCACTTTGAGCAAGAAAAAGAAAAAACGAACAATTTTTTAATTTTGTATATTGAAACACAATAGACATGATCGTGGACATTTCACAAAGCCACCAACAAAGACGCAGTATAAATCGCATCGAACAAAACACTATAATTACCTACGCCAATTACCTTTACCATCCAACCACATTACCAATTATGAATTTCACCTAAATCTGTCCAAGTCCTCGAACGGATTGTCCAAACCGTCATGGTATGGGCCAGTACGTCATCCGTTTCTTACTTGTATATTATATGAGGACTCAACTAAAGATGCATCATATTGGCATATAACCATGAGCTACATGACAGTACTGGCTAAAGTGATGGTTGAGTGGTCGTATAACCTTACCTCTCTCAGCAGTGGGTATAATTGGCAGCCTCATTTAACATTACTGTACTAAGTGCACCGGTCGAGGCACACTAGCAGGATCAGCGCCACACTGAGTGGGCAGCTACGATTCCAAAAAACCCC
>JAADWX010000999.1:0-11587 GCA_023336405.1 Globisporangium echinulatum | reverse complement strand
TCGCACTTGCCTGCTCGCGCGTTTATCGATCGCGAGTGTACGCTTTGCGAGATCTGGTCGAAGCCAGATATCTTTTAGTGTCAGGCGACATCGTCATCTGCTCTCAGCTCAACAAATGCATAAATTTCCAACAAGACGAAGTGAGCGACTGAACACGCTTTACCCATCTCTTGACTCGAGATTCACATGGGAGCAAAACTCGATATTCGTGATAACCTACTCCACATTGAAGTGATCACCATGGACGACCAGCGTGCTGCTTGTTGATGTGAATACATCTCATCGAATCTGGGAGCGAGAGCAAACCTTCTCACTTGTGTGCATCGCATCGCCACAACTGACACCACTAGTGAAATCGAATCTACGAAGTCGCCAACATATTTGCTGACTCGGCTCTTGGAAGCACGCCACTACGATACCGTACTTCCTGACTCGGCGTGTTTAACTTGAGCGCTACTGATCACGATCGCAGAGTCAGTCTCGGCTTGGCAAGCAAATTGTAAACGGAATCTGAGAGCCTCCATGTGGTACGCGGCAGCTTCTCTCTGCCAACTACGAGTACGCACGACACTCGACGAGTACATCCGCTACCTGACGGATTTCTGCTCAGCTAAGAGCGTCACTGTCCATTCATTCTTATCCACGTTCGTATTGATCCTGTTCCAGATGGTCTCTGTGAACCATCTATCTGTGGTGGTGCGGCATGCAAGCCTACCAAACACGCACGAATGAAGACGAGACACTCCTATCGAGCGGCTGACTGCGTCTGCACCTAACGATCTGTACAACAAATACGAGCACGGGCCGTACCAGAGTAGTGGCTGACGCGTCCACAGCAATCGCAATGATAGTCCGAGAACAGCATGGTTCGACGCATGTTCGTTTGCAGAGGCTTCTTCCGGCTCTCAAGACGTCCTCGCACCACCGACCTTTGCTGGCCGAACCTCGACAAGTTTACGCCGTGGCCATTCCACTACGAATGCACGACATACACAATGCCACGACTCACTCGTCCTACGCAAATGTGGTGTGAGCGCAAAGAGGAAGCACGGACTGATCATCGAGAGACGCAAAGTGGTGTCGAGTCAAAACGGCAGTCGCACACAACTGCGGCCGCGGCTGCTGCATATGAACGGTTGGTCGCAAAGATGGTGGGTATTGTGGATTGCGGCTAACGAGATCATGGCAGGTTGTATAGCAAGCAGGTGCGCAACATGTGCGACTAGAAGCATGGCAACTCCGTGACCAGTGTGGTTGTTGATCCCAAGCTCGCTGTTGCTACCGTTGTTGCTGCTATCACTATCGCTATCGTTGGAGGTGATGGTGCATGTACACATATCGGCGATGGGAGTTGCTGCTGCGCACCGTGCTCGCTAAACCGACATCGGTCTGCTGCTCTGAGCAATCGCGCGTGTTTGCGGTATTGTAAAGCGCATGCAGGGTCCTGGCGAAGTTGAGTGCGACGTCGCCCCTTATGCACTCGTCATATGATTGTTGTCACGCCTGTTGCTGCAGTCGGACCTACCGACTCGAGTCAAAGCCTGACGATACAGACCGGTACCGACAGCTCCTAGCGTCACACTGGCGCACACAAATGGGTGACTCGTTCAGACTCGACGTTGATGCATCAGAGATCAGCAACAGCGTGTGTGTCGTCAAGCACAAGTGTAAAAGGAGGAAGAGAAGATGCGATCGTAGATACTGATGACAACGCTCGCTTTGATAAATAGGTGGTAATGATAACTAGCACTCTATCGCAATCCTCCTAGTGCTGTGCGTAGTCGTCACTAAAGTCGTAGTCCTCTTCGTCCGAGAACGACGCGCTGTAGTGCAGCAACGGCTGCTTGATGTGTCGTGGCAGGGCGAGGAAGCGGTTCGGCTGCGGCGCCGACCGCGCCTTCTCGCGCCGCGCCTTGTTCATGACTGGCGACCACCGCGCGCCCGGGTCCGAGTGGAGACTGCGCCGCGGTGCCATTGGCGCATGCGACGGCGTGAACACCGGTGACGCCACGACTTTGCTGATGCAGATCTTGCAGAAGCGCTCCTCGAGCGGCTTGCCCGTGCGCGGGTCGACTTCAAACACGGCGCGGTGCTGCGAGCACGTCTTGCACACGCGCTGGACGCACCCAGCACACGTGCGCAAGTGGTCAAACACGCCATTTGCTTTGTAGCACACATGGCACGCTTGGCTTGATGAGTACGGCGTGCTGCGCGCGTCGTCGATGAGCTTCGAGCACTTCTTGGCCTCGGCACACTCGACGCTTCGCACGACGTTGAGCAATGCGCCCGCAACGACACGCTCGACGAGCCACTTGGACGCCGTGCCAATGTCGTAGATCTCGGCCCAGACAAAGCACTGGACGCGGCTGTTGCAGCGGCGGTAGAGGTAGCACGTCGCGGTCTGCGCGCGCTTGATGCCCTTGATCGCGTCGACGATCCAGTCTGGGCGCTCGATCGACTGGAGTACGTGGAACGCGAGCTCGTTGCCGTGGGCGTCCATGGTCGTACCCATGCGCTCGTACGTGAGGATGTCGCGGTGCTTGACCATGCCCCACGCGGCTCGCGCAGTTGACCAGCGAATGCCCGCGAACCGGAACGGCGCTTCGGGCGTGCGGCGCTCGCTCACGTTCAGCACGGCGCCGTCGATGAACTGCTTGGTCGTGAACGTCTTGGCGGCGCGAAAATCGTCGGTCGTGTCGGCGTACAGACCGTCCATGACGTCTTCGAGCGAGCCGGGAATGAGACCGGTGCCGACTATGAGCGTCACGCGCGGGTCGTCCGTGCCGAGCAAGCTCCGGTAGATGTTCATCTGCTTCTTCTTGCGCACGTGGGCCCAATCGTCCGTGTCGACGTAGCCGTGAAAGTTCGAGTACTCGGCCACTGCTTTGCGCAGCAGGCGCGACGCGTTGCTGTCGTACTGCGCTTGCTGCTCGGGCGTCACGCGGATCGCGGGGAAGCAGTGCGTCGTCATCGTATCTGTGTAAGTGTGACTGTGTGCGTCGAGTCGATTCGAGTTGTCGTCGTAGCAAGACAAGTGCTGGCGTCGAGGCAAAAGGAACAATGAAGTGCGACCGAGCGAGTGGCGCACAGGATAGATAGTGCTTGGAGCCATGCAGCGCCGTCTGCGAGCGCTGGCAACTTGGTGAGCTGGAAATTCGCCACTCCAACGGCTCGAGGCATGCGTGTGTCGTGCGAGCCTGTGCGTGCTTGTAGAAATGCGGTTGCGTCCAGTGCGTGCAACTGCGCGTGCTTGTACGTGGTGGCTCCAAGTCTTGACGCATTTGCTAACTCCAGGTGGAGTGGATGGAGTTCCACCCAACGCTGAACATGTGGTTGAGTCAGTGCAGAAGAAGCCGATACTGGGTCACAACCATTGGCTCACTGCAGCACAGACAACATCGAGCGGCAGTGACGCTGGGTCATCAGCAATATGCCACGTAATTCGCCAGTGGTGCTTGCTTACAATGAGGTCCCAGACATCTTGGTGCTGCGGCATGTACCAGCAATGACGCTGGGTCATGCACAAACCACCCGCGAATGCTAGCGCTGTACGAGTCGCGCTTCGTGCATTCGTTGTATGCGTGTGTAGTCGAGTTGTGTGCTGTGTGCTGCTGGTGTTGTTGCTTGTTCGATTGGCGCTGCTGGACGTGGCTACATGCATCTTCGCTCTTGGCGTCGAGATTCGTTTTGCCCGTTTATTATGCGCTCAGATGATATAAAGGTATCGTATATGTATTTCATCTATGCACTCTACGATAGAGGCTTTGAATCCTCCCTTTTGCATAATGAGACTGGAGCTGCTGAAAGTGATGACGAATGTGCATGTCCGTTCATGAGGTGATCCGTAAGGCGCACCGCACCACCAGCATCCGCACCACCAGCATCCGCACCACCTCACGACACGCACTTCGACACAAGCGCTCGCATGAGCCAGAGATTCGAGTTATCGTTCGGTGAGGAGCACGTGCGCACGAGACGCGTGTGTACATGCTGTTCTGGCACACTGATGCTCATTTGAGCCTGACGCCACGTGTGTGGCGGCTGCAGTCTCTGATGACACTGATGCACCAGAGTCAAGACTCGGAGTCAATGGACAGCTTTGAGGGAGGAGGGTGCACAGAGCGACGCAGTCAATGTCGAGTCGACATGTTGTCGCGCTCACTCGATGGTGGCTATCAGCCAGTCATTGCACGAGCAGCTCCATTGATCGCATGCATGCACGAGCGCGAGCATCATCCACTCGGCGGGCGCCAACATCGTGCTGGTGCTGGGACAAGCGCGCGAGTGAATTGCTGCACGATGTGTGCGTCCATGCGGCACCGAGTTCCCGCTGCGCTGGTCCGGATGTTGAAAGATGCATCTGGCACGCGCTCCCTCAGTCGTCGTCGGAGCGTGCGTGCAGCAGCGAATCGCAGTGCGCGAGGCGCGTGCCTCGGTGCTGACGAGTGAGCTCGCAGACAGTTGAGCCATCCGTGAATGAGCGTCAGCACCAGCGTTTAGTCGCGCGTACACACACACCCTTTCTTCGCTCACGCAAGAGCAGCGACGCACAGCCAAGTCAGCGCGAACTGCGCGTCAGATTTAGCGCAGATGTGCTCGGCACTGCGAACCGATCAAGGTCGTGACGCGTGCCGCGAGCGAGTCTGAGCGAGCGAAACAGGAGCCATCGCGCGCAGCGAACTTGGGATGACTCGGGTAGGACGCGAACGAGACGCTTTGTTGCGCATGCAGATCGCTGGCGCGCGCCACCCCGAGCTGCACGGACGATGAGCGAGGAAAGCGAGAAACAGCACGATCGGCGACTGGATCGCTAACTGCTCAGCGCACCAACCGCAAGGACATTGTTTGAACCTTGGAGCCGCTAGTGACTGCGAATCGCCGTGTGGACGTCGAGGGCTCGACGGACGCCATGTACTTACGACGCGTACGTCAGTTCAGTCAGTTTGGGTCGATACGTAATAGCACTTGTTCTCTATTCGCTCGTGTACTTCGAGGGCTCATACCCACTTTGTCTCTATGCTCACTCACATTCACATGTATCTTCATCATCTACATCCGTCTCTAGAACTCACTCTCGGCCCACAGCGTGCGTTCGTGTGCACGACGCAAGCCTCCGCCGCTGCGTTTCGCAGCCGAGTCGCTCAACCGCAACGTCCCGAGGTCAAAGTCGCCGAGCGCGGCGGTCGTCCAGATCTCGTCGTCGACGAGGCTTGAGCTGTCGCTGTCGCGAACGCCGCCACTTGTACCACGACGCGACTTGGACGACGACGCAAACGAGACGCCAAACGTCGACGTCGAGTCAAAAAAGTCGTCGCAGAACGACGGCCCCGAGTCCGTTGCGGTCAGGTGCTCGATCGTAAGTGCCGAGTCAGTGAAGCCGCTCTTGTCGACCTGATCGCTCGTCATGAACGCGCCGTTCGGCTTGAACACGCTCTGCGACTGCCACGACACGCTCGAGTCGTCCAAGTTGTCGAGTGCTGACTCTGCGGGCGCCGACTTGGCCTTTGGTTTTGGCACGACCTGCCGCCCAGGCGACGACGTCGAGCGCTCACGCTTGAGACTCAGCGAGCTCCGGCGCGTCGGGTCCGAGTGCAGGCGCTGCCGGAGCTTCTCGGTGCTCGGCGCTTTGCGGACCGTGCCGATGCAGAGCTTGCAGAAGCGGCCTTCCATCGGCTTGCGCGTCTTCGCGTCGATCTTGAACACTGGCCGGAAGCACGAGCAGGTTTTGCAGACGCTCTGGCTGCAGCCGGCACATGTGCGACTCGTATCGAGCAACCCTGGTCCTTTGAAGCAGACGTGGCAGACAGCAGTCGACGGCCACGTCTTGGGGATCGACGTCTCAATGAGCGCCGACAGCTTCTTGGCCTCGGCGCACTCGGCGCTGTGGACAACGTTGAGCAACGCGCCAGCAACGACCATCTCGGCGACCTTGCGCGACATGCTCGCAAGATTCGCGACGCGCGAAAAGATGAAGCACTGCACGCGGTTGTTGTGGCGTCGGTACAGGTAGCACGTCGACGTCGTCACGCGCTTGACGCTCTTTGTCGTGTCCGCCCTAAACTTGGGATGGTCGATCGACTGAACGACGTGGAACGCAAGTGGATGGCCGTTCGCGTCCATCGTCGTGCCCATGCGCTCGTACGTGAGCAGATCGCGCTTGTCCATCGTCCACGGCATCTTGGCCGTGAACCACTTGATGCCGGCGAACCGGAACGGCGCGTCCGCGGACCGGCGCTCGTTCACGCAGAGCAGCGACGCGTCGAGCAAGTTGACGCTCTGGAACGTCTTGACCGCCGTGAGTTCGGCCGTTGTTTCGCAGTAGTTACCGTCCATGACGTCTTCGAGCGAGCCGGGGATGAGACCGGTGCCGACCATGAGCGTCGACGATGGGTCGTTCGACGCCTCGAGGCTGCGGTACATGGTCATCTGGTCGCGCCGGCGCACAGGCGTCCACTCGTCCGTGTCGACGTGGCCGTTGAAGCGCGAGAACTCGGAGATCGCGGTGCGCAGGACGTCGGCAACGCTCTCGTCGTACTTGCCCTGCTCGTCCTCGGTGAGTCGAATGATCGGGTTCCAACCGACGTTCACGCGCATGGCTGTCTGTGTCTGTGGCTTTGTTTGTCTGTCTGTGCGTGCTGGCAGGGAAGTTCACAACTGGCGGCTCGCGACGCGGCGCCACATCTTGTTATCTCGCGCGTCGGCAGCAGCTCCGAGTCGCTCGCTCACACCATCCTGCGCCCGCTAGAGATTCGCGAACCAGGCGCTGACGCAATAGAGCGACGACGCCTGCTGTTTTGTCTGTCGTGCGCATCGCCTGTCACGCCTGACGATAAAAAGGCGCGCGTAAGGGCACGTTCGCCGCACATGCGCGCGACGCATCTCCATCGATATTGGACGCGTGCCTCGAGCCGAATCGCACTGCATTGAGGTTGCCCGCCGCGTCTGGTGCCATCGTCGTGAGCCTGTACATGCACGTTGTGCTGTCGACAATGGCAGCTGCAGATGGAGGTCACCATTGCTGTGCTATGTGGGTGGGTGGTGTCGATTCGCAGTTTGGTCCCAACATGATGATGATGCCATTCCGTGCACTTGACTCGTGTGGCTCGTGTGGCGCAGCAAAATCGAGTGACCCACTGCACCCAGCCAAAATATGCACGAATATGTCTTCGTGATTGTATGTTCGTAGAATGCTATTCAATACCGCGTTTGACCTTCACGTCCGCAAGCAAACGAACAGTTGCGTGCGTACATGCGTGCGAATAGTGATATCGAAGGACTTGCTTGCTCGCGCCAACTTCTGGTTCAAACGACATCTTGATCGCCGTGAGCTTAGTCCTCAGCCCAAGAACAACAAGAACAACAACAACACGCCATCCGCGGTCTTGTTAGGCGAGCAATGTATGCGTGCGTTGGGGAAACAATCTGAGTCGAGCGATGCGACGAGTTCTGCTTTAAGACGCATGCTCAGCTCAAATTTTTCTTTTGAAGCGGCTCGATTATCGGATTAGCCTCAAGTTCTCAACTGCGGTTACAACTACAATGCTGTTAGTGTACATAACCAAATGGCCTACGTCCTTTCTTGACTAAACATGCTGCGAATGGATGCTCAGCTCAAATCGACATGTACCATGATGCGTGCTGGAACCAACACAAACTGGCAGGGATGCTCGCGCTGTTCTGGTGGTGTGCAAGCGAGCAAGCACGATGGCAACATCTTTGCGATTGCCTCACCTGCTCACGCTGCTTGCTCACGCTCACACAGCATAAACTAAGCACGAAGTTGGCTGTCACACTTGCTGATTCAAAGCTCACTTCGAGAGGGCGCCAATGGGACTCGGCGACTCCTTGCCGTCAGCGAAAGCGCCTCAACCGAGACGTCACTGTCAAAACAGTGTCAGCATTGGGAGTAAAGAACTACACGTGTTCGAAAGCTGAGTCTCATACTGATGCGAATGGACATGTGGCGACGATGAACGCTGTCTGCTCGCGGTGGCCCAGCAAGTGCTGCATTCGCGTCGGGTCTACAAAGCTGCGCAACTCTCACAGAGAATCGGTCTTCGGCGTCTTGATATCCATTGTGATCGCTGCTTGGTTCGAGCGTCGGGGTTTGTTTTGTCGGTAGCTTTGCACATCCAAGAGCGCATGTGCTGCTTCACCTGCTTCGTAGTCATAGCGAACGAGCGCCCACTCTGGACATCGATATTAATATCTTGATTTTTGTATGATCGATATCAGTGTCGTAAGTGTTGGCAAGGTCACAAATCAATCTATTATTCCCTCTTTTGACCAAATCTAAACGTAAAATACCAATATTATATCCATCAAGCGGATAATTTTGACCAGATTGACTTTCGAATAAACCTCCAATACGAAGTGAACGACATGTGATAACCGGCGCACACACGAATACAAGTACAAGTAGGCTTCATCCGACTCGACGTCATCTGCTTGCCAGCTCTCTCTTGAACTGGTACTCTCACACAATCAACCTCTATCACTCCAAGGCCTTCGACATCGAGCAGAGGCGGACGGTGGTAGTGCGCCACCTCTCGACAGATTCACATTGTCGAGTGAACGACCGAGTTACGAGGTCGAATCGCCACCACGCAACTTGGTACGTACTGTACATAGCGTGACTCGGTCGGAGATGCGGGAACGACGTCGTCGCGCTGACTCGATCCTATCAGCAGACGCGCCGCGAATCTGTTTGGTTGTGTCGAATGAGACAAATGGACTCAAGTGAACATCCAGCAAGCCGCCACCCGCAAGTCTATCTTGTCAAGACAGCAAATGCTTGAGGGTGGGCGGTTCAACCTCGATGAGGTCAGTCGGCGCGCGTCACTAGTGCGGCTGAAGTGCTGGTCTACCGCTCGATGAGGTCAGGATTCACGTACAGAATGGGAAGACGCGACACCGTATGTGTGCGTCGCGAATATGCGGTCGTTTTTGACGAAATCAGGGCTGCGTTTCGCGTTCAGATGTGTAAGCTGTCGAACTATGGTATAGCGGTGTCAATAAGCAGGGATGAAGGTGCTGCAGAGGAGATGATCGAACAGGAAGGAACCAAACTCAAACTCAATTGTACTCCAAACTCGCTGCTGCGATCGCAACGCACACGCTACACATACTCATCGACATTCACACATGCATACATACCCCACGAGCTACAACCACTCGTGGTGCGCCGACAGCATTGACGCACGCATTCTGCTGTTGCTGTCACCAGTACTACTCAGCAGGTCCGACGCACGCGGTGTCTGCACGTATAGGTCCGTGACAAATGTCTCCCAGTCGCGAGGACGCAGCGAGCGCGCGTACTGCGTGTGTTGCGACTGCCGCGTCGGCATGTGCTTGATCGACCTCGCTAGGACGTTGTACTCCTCTGAGGGGCACTGCGAAACGCCGAGATCAAAGTAATCGAGTCCTCCCGTCGACCAGCTATCACTGCTGCTTCGCACAGAAGCGATACTGCATCGCTGCGACGTCAAGCTACGCGCAGAGTCGATCGAGTGGCGACGGCGAAGTGGGTGCTGCTGGTCCGAGAGCTTCTCCGAGAGCAAGACGAGCACCGACGACCGCGAGTCATTCAGCGATGGATCGGGCATCCAGACCATGTCGGCAGTGTCGTTCGGGATGCGGAACGCCTCTCGGCCGATCGTCGCTTCGTGCATGGCGCCGTCGACTTCTTCCTCGTCATCGTCCGACTCGAAACCAAACGACGATCGTAGCCGAATCGCTCTGAGCTCTTTTCCAAACATCGAGTCTTCGTCGCCCGAGTCGTCGTCGGTATGGAACGACGACGACGTCACGGTCGGATGTGGCGTCGCGACCGAGGACTTGGACGCCATACGCCGGAGCGTCTTGCCGCGGGCCCTTCCAATGGGGTCCAGTGCAATGCGCTCTTGTTGCGGAGACATACTACCGGCCGTTGTCGCGACCTTGTTGCTACAGATCTTGCAGAAGCGCTCGTCCAGAACCTTGCCCGTCTTCCTATCGAGTTCAAACACGGCGTGCTTGGATGAGCACGACTTGCACACGTTCTACACGGAGCGTGAATTTAAGGTGAGCAAGCGTTTCTCACAGCCATGTTAGCACACGTAGTATAGCGCTGGTACATACCTTTCTGCAGCCTGCGCACTGACGCTGGGACTCGAAGAGTCCTGGAGGTTTTGTGCATACAACGCAGTCGTTGCTATAAGGGTGGACAAGAGCATGAGGAGCAGAGTGAGCATGCGACAGCGATTGATCTCTGCGCAATCGGAGCGCAGTACTCACTTGGTTGGAAACCAGACCCGCTCATTCGACCGCGCGATGAGCTTCGAGCGCTTCTTTGCGTCAGCGCACTCGGCTGCGTTCACGACCTTGAGCCACGACCCCACGACGCAATACTCTGCGATTCGACGACCTATGGATCCGAGGTCTTGTACCTCGCCCCAGAGAAAGCACTGGACGCGATTCGCGCTGTGGCGCCGATAGAGGTAGCACGTCGACGTGTGCTCGCGCTTGATGCCCTTGACGCAGCCAGCGGGCCACTCGGGACGCTCGATCGACTGCAGCACGTGGAACGCAAGCTCGTTGCCGTCCGCGTCCATCGTTGTGCCCATCCGCTGTTGGGCAGCGTCGCAGCAACACAAGCAGCACGTCAGTTAGCTCAACGGTCTCGACAGTATAGAGTAGCCAAGTCAAGTCAGATAGAGACACAGGCAGTCCGCGCGATGTACCTCGTAGGTGAGCAGGTCGCGATTCTTGGCAATCCCCCACGGCGCCTTCACGGCGAACCACTTGATCCCGGCGA
This sequence comes from Globisporangium echinulatum, assembly GCA_023336405.1. NCBI lineage: Eukaryota > Oomycota > Peronosporomycetes > Pythiales > Pythiaceae > Globisporangium > Globisporangium echinulatum. The sequence goes on along the minus strand of JAADWX010000999.1, from coordinate 792 downwards.
ACCGGAATGGTGCATCCGGAGCGCGGCGCTCGCCGACTTGCAACACGGCACCGTCGACGACCTTGTGCTTGAGCAGCGTCGTCGCGGCACGAATGTTCGGACTCGTGTCGCAGTAGAGTCCATCCATGACGTCTTCGAGCGTTCCTGAAAGGAGACCCGTGCCAGCTATAACCGTGTGGCCCGAAGTACCCGAGTGCTCGTTGCTGCGGAAGACGCTCATTTGCTTGTGCTTGCGCACGAGCGTCCAGTCGTCCGTGTCGACGACTCCGTGGTGTTGCGCATACTGTGCGAGGCACTCACAGAGGACATCTGCTACGAGGCTGTCGTAGCGGAGCTTCTCGATGCGCGACAGCTCGATCTTGGGGACGCGACGACGACTGCTGACCATGTTCAAAGACGAATGAGTACGGACAGATGCGTGTGTGTGCTCAGGCGTCGACTTGCAAAGACGCGATTGCTCTGAACAGCGCAAGTCGAGTTGTGGACGACGAAAGAGCGGCTGCGAGACTGCCGGCTCCCTTCGCGCAGCCTGACAGCGAGGGATCTGGATCTTGACAAGACCCACCGTGGTTGGCTGTGCGTTCGAGTGAGTGCGATTACCCGTCAAGGCACGGCGTGTGCGTGCGCGGCTCCTCTGCGTTTCGGGTCACGACGCCGAGCGGATCTGGCTGACGATGACTCCCACTGCCAGGGCTCTCGCTCTCTTGCGCCGCAGACGCAGCTGTCGGCGCAACTCTGCGCTTGCGCACACAACGATGTGAGGATGTGAGACTCGCTGCTGCCTCCTCTGCG
>JAADWX010000998.1:0-11593 GCA_023336405.1 Globisporangium echinulatum | reverse complement strand
GCTGAGACGTTGCCGTGTGAATGTGCGTGAGTAGGGGCGATGTCGAATCGAAAGAGCGAGATAGCGAGTCGCTCTACGCTGCTGGACGACAAGAGCAGTCGATGCGTAGTGACACCAGCGAATACACAGCCACTCCTGTCAATTGAGGTATGACTAGGCCAACTGCAACACTCATTCATCTATGTTGTGCACGTGAGCAGCCGTCGTTGTTGATGTCGAATGAGCAACTGCTTGTGTTATACATTGCAAAATCAGTCGAGGGCATTCCTAGTGTCGTTGAAATAATGTAGTATTGTATTTGCGTCAATGAGTATCGGAATGCCCGTTCCTCGCGAGTGTAGCACCATTGCATTGATGTTGCAAGAGGCGTGTAGCTGTGCATGCCATCTCCATGCCCATCGCAAAAGCTGACAGCGCTCTGTCACACAAACGGATGTGACTATCCGTTCTGCTACACTTCACTGACCTCAACACACTACACCTTACGTCAGCAGTCGAGGAACCGACCAGACGCCATCTCCATGAGCGACGCGCCGACGTGCACGACCTCGATCTTGCACAACTTGCCGTCGATCGACGTGCACATCGTGATCGCGCCCCAAAGTCCCTGCAGTCCGCTAATAGGGTCGTACAAGAACATCCGCATACAAATACACAGATGAGTCACACACGTATGCTGTCGACATCCAAGCGGCAAACGCACATCCAGCACTTGCGTCCACTCACTTTGTCCGTACACGCAGCAGCGCCGACATGGGCTCTGCTTTGGATGCGCGTTGCATGTCGAGGATGTCAAACTCGCTTGCAGCAGCGCCCATGACGCCAAACACCGACTTGAGCGTGTTGTCGAGCGCAAACTTGAGCCGCTTGATGTCGCTCACGGCCTCCAAACCATCGTCGGTCAGGCTGAGTGAATGCATTGCAGCATGCGTGTGTGTATGTGTACGCATATGATCTCTTTCAGCTCGATGGGTCGCTTCATACAGTGCGTCGTGGCGCGTGTGCATACACGCGATGCCTGCGACGAGAGCACATGTAATGCACGTCCGCAAAGTATCGCACGTGCTCAACGTACATGACAATCCGGAGAAACACGACGTCTGAGTGCAGCACAAACTTGCGGTGTGGCATCGGTGCAAGCGGCGCAACAGCAGCAGCCGTGCTGCTCGCGATGTCGTTGCTCGCGCTCGCCATTGCTTGGACCTGATTGTGTGTTGTGTTGAATTGGTGTCACCAAACGACAATCGACATTTTGGTGTGTGGTGCACGCAAGTTCAAGTCCGTATTGCGGTCAGTAGCTCTGATATGTACTGACGCTCAACCTTCTGCTGCGTGTGCAAGTGTGTGTGCATGGCATTCTCACTCTAGACAGACAGACTGGCAGCACACAGTGACGACTCGATTCAACCACATGCACAGCCGACACTTATATATTATAGCCAGCAAGCAGCACTTCATGCAGTCGTCAGGATGAGGACCCGTCGCTACGTCACAACTTCTTGGGGCGCTGCGGCATCGACTCGCGCGCTGTTGCTTCAGACATTACGACTGGACTCTCTCGATGGTACCGTCGCTGACCGTCAATGTAAAACTGCGCATCGTCTTCCGACTGCGTGCTGACCGCCGAGACGAACGAATCGCAGTCGTTGCGCGCGCCCGTACCATACAACATCGCACTGCCGCTATCGCTACCACCATAGTCGCTACCGCCTAGCACGTACGCAGTCGTAGCGTCTGTACCATACAAATCGACCGAGTAGCTCCGCTCGAGCTCGTCGTCGCCATCAATGTCGACGTCGCGCGACGGCGCAATAGAGTCAGCACCAACATTGTCGAACGTAAACCCTGTCGTGCCACTCGATCGGTCTTTGTCGACGCCATTGTCGTTGTCATTGCTGCTTCTCCCAGCGCTCGTGGCGCTCAGTAGCGAGTAGTTCGCGCTCACGTCGGTCAAGTACGAGTCGATCGACTCGCGCTGCGCAAACGCCGACGCGACTGTTGTGCTAGTGGCTGATGGTCCACCACGACCCGAGCCCCCAGCGTCTTCGATCTCGGTCTTCGAGCGTCGGTCAAACCAGTCGGTTGTTGTCGAGTCGGCGCTAAACGTGCTTGCTACCGACGTCGCCGACACTGGCGGTGCGCGCATCTCGCGGCTGTCGATGTCGCCGTCGAGCGACGACGTGTCGCTGTCCGAGAAACACAAGTATGACTGACGCCCTCGCAGCGGCTCGCGGCCAGTAGGACGATCAATTGCTGCTGTCGTTGCAAACGGCTCGGCGACGACGTCACTGTCCTCCATGTCATCAAGGTCGATGCTCGTCTTGCGCAGCGGCTTGCCGAAAGTGGTCGCGCCACCGCGCACGGGGCTCGCGCCATACGGGCGGTCTCTTGTCGCAGCTGCTGCTGCACCGACCATTGCACCAGCTGCCATACTGTCAGCAGCGTTCCAGTGCTGTGACTGCTGCTGCGTATGCGCATCGTGGCGACTCCAGTCGTTTGGTGCATCGCGCAGCCCGTGCTTGTTGCCACGCGCTCCTGTGCCGCCAGCAACGCCAGCGATCGCGACTGCGTCGCTCGATAGGCGGTCGTACGGACTGCGCTGCACGCCGCCAAAGCCGACACTGTCGCGCGCAAACGGCTGCATATACGCACTCTGCTGGCTCGCAGCAGCACTCGCATTGCCGTAGCTCTGTCGAGCTTGTTGAGACTGCTGAGATTGCTGAGACTGCTGAGACTGCTGATACGGCGGCATTACTGACTGGTTTCCATAGCCCTGTTGCTGTTGGTACGGACTGCTCAGACCGCGCTCGTCGCTGTGCTTGTTCGATGTCGACTCCATTCGCGCATACACTGGACGCTGTGCTGCCTCTCGATCAGTCGTCCTATTCCCACGCTCAAGGTTGATGACGTCGCGTCTGTCATCATCGTCACTCGACACTGCCGCCTGCATAGCCTTGTCCTTGTTCTTGCAACCCCTTACAACCTTGTGGCCAATCGTGTACGCCTGCCGTAAGAACAGTAGGAAGAAGATGAACATGTTGACACCGACGATGCCGTAGGCGACATTGTCGCGCACGCTCTGCGGGAACACGTCGTCCTGCACGAGCAAGAGCATCATGCAGACGAGCACGACTTTGAGAAACACGGATGCGAGGCCAATGTAGTAGAGGAACCGCAGGAGATGCGGCTCGCGCACGAGCAGCAGCACAAGGTACGCGAGCGTGAGTCCGAGGATACAGAGCAGTTGGGTTGTAGCGTCCTGGACAACGCCGACGACTGCGCCCGTCGAGACGGCCAACAGAATCCGCGGGACAAAGAAGAATCGGTTGTCAAAGTTATACTCGTCGTAGTACGCGCCGTACTTGGCAGCGAACGGCCGGTTGTCGTGCTCCAACGTCCCAAGGTCGCGAAGTTCGTCGCGGTGCGTCCCGATCACGAGGACGCCAAAGAGGATCGCAAATGCTACAGTCACGCCAAGCGCGAGCGCGCCGACGACAAAGTACGCGTCGCGCTTTCTGGTACCAGCGCCAGTGTTGGCGTAGATGTAGTAACTCCCGGCCATACTAAAGATGTACTGCGCCAACAGGAGCGCGAGCAGCATTGCCCACACTACTTTACGGTACAGGGTAGAGGCAACATCACCCACCGTCTTCTTCTTGCTAACCAGTGATAGTACGACGACGCCGAGGATGTAGAGTCCGTGGATCGCAGCAACGACGATGCCAAAGCTCAGGAGCGTGTAGAAGAACAGGTGCGTCGGCGCGACGCCAATGAGCGCCGCGTACCGCTTTGGCCCGGTCTCACCGCTCGCTGTTGTAGACAACAGGCTACTCGAGTCCACGAGCCGTCGGTGTGCTGTCGAAGTGTCGGCAACCGCGTCGGTGATTGCCTTAGGGACGTTAAAGTTGGTCCACGCGAGCTCGCGAGAGAACTGATGGAGGAAGACCGGTGCGCCATCGATCTGGAGCTGGCTGATCATGCCGATGAACTGCGCCTGTTCGACAATGTGCGTCATCTCGTAAAAGCCGCTCGAGAAGCTGAGCGCGGCGGCAGCGGATGGGACGAGCGACGCCCAGAGCATCGACGCAGCGCCAGCGCCAGCAGCTGCAACGAGCGACGTTGCGATGACCGCCGACGCTGTTGGTCCAGCGCTCGTGTCGAGAAAGTGGAGCGTACCGGTCGTGTTCGTTGGCCAGTCGGTGTTGACGCCAAAGACGCAGCCCGAACAGTTGTTGGCTGCGACAATGCTTGCATTGAGCGCGCCAATGTCAACGTCGCGACCGACGTGTAAAGCGTCGCGGATCTGGTCTTCGCCCCATGGCATTGCGTACAGGTAGAACACGAGCACAAATGCAGCGAGCGCACCGATCGATACGACGATGCCAATGAACTGCGAGAGCACGATGCAGCCGCAGCACTTGACGACTGTCTTGATTGGATTGATCATTGCAGCGCGAGTGTAGGTGAGAATGTGTGTGTGTGTGTGTCGTTATGCGAGCGCAGGTTGTGCGTCACGTTGATCTGTTCGCGTCCTAAAGCGTCTTGTAGTGTGCCGACAGCGAGCAGCAGTAGCAGTGTCAGCAGTAGTGTCAGCAGCGAGGAGGAGATGGAGGCAGGATGCACGTGCGCGCAGGGCGGTCCGTGCGCGCTGCGCTTCCTGCTTGATTGACCGCGTTTGCTGGTTCCAAGAATGGCTGTCTCTTGCGCTGTTCAAGCAAAAACCTTTGAGTCTGTAGTTTACGTTTGAAAGTCAGCTGACAAGAGCGAAACTACATGCTCCCTAGCGTACTGTATTGTCAAGTTGTGTGATCCATAGATGTAATTCAGACTATGAAATATTACGAGACTGGATCGTCGATACAAATTTGCGAACCGAGTCGCAATTTTTCGACAAATGGAGGAGGGTTCGCAACATTTGCAGTCTGTATCCAGTCCTGCAACCCATCGCGAACGATCTCGACCAGCTGCCGCGTGTCGATATGATAGGCTCGGCACCTTGATTGTTGAGAATCGAGCAGTTCGAAAGTAGTGAGCAGGACGCATTCACGCTGGACATCTCGTGAGCTCGACGTGTGTATCGTGTCCAACAACGCAAACGATAATCCTGCTCATCTCGTGTGGCTTACACCATTTCCTGTAGCTTTCTCATAGTTGCTCCATTGTGCAAGATACTAGCAGGAATCGCTGTATCATACACTTTCCAGCATATTTTGTTTTAGCAACGCACCTCATCTTGCGACCAGCAACAAGCACAATGTCGGCAACGCATCCGTTCGAGTGGTGCGTGCGTGCATGCGTGTGTCTGCTCGAAGTATTGTGCGCTACTGCGACTGCTGTGACGCATATGCTGCTGCTAAAGCCACGCAGCTCAATGACTTGTATCTACTTGCACCATTTGCAACCCTGTCTGTTTGCAGCGACATCACGCTGACGTTCCCTGAAGCACTCGATGCACAGTACGCACTCGAGACGCTGCAGGTCGACACCGAGATCCAGCCCGACAAGATCCACCGCGCGCTCGCTGTCGACGGCGCAAACCTTATTGCGTACGTATGTGTGTGGGTGTATTCATATGTGTGTACGCCAGTTTGCACTGATGACTTGCTCGTGTCTGCGCTGTCCAGTCACTTTCAAGCAACCGAGATCCGCTTGCTGCGCGCTGCCGTGTCGTCGTACTACGACATGGGACTCCTCGTCGCGCGCACACTGCTAGAGTTTAAGCAATAAACACGCATGTGTGGTCACCTCTTGTATCTCTCAGACAGAACGAGTGCATGCATGTGAGCAGTCCGTCATGATGCAGCATGCCGTATTGGACTCATCATGAGCGTGTTTCGTACTTTATCGGGAACAAACAGGCTTGTATTACAGTGGGTTATGTTGAGCCCTTGCTGGTCAAAGCAACGGCGTCGTCAATTACGACAACGATGATGGCAGCAACGACACAGCAGCAGCAGCACGAAAGCGTTGGGCGGCTGCTGCGCTTCGTCCAGGACAGCGAGCACTTTCACGTACGTGGCGTCTGTAGCTTCAAGCAGCATCTGTTCGTAATCAGAGAATATCTGTCCTGACGAGCAACGCTATGAGCTCGTCATACTCGCTTCGTCTTCTTGTAGCTCGTGCACGCGATCAACGAGCACGACCACCACTCGCACCGCACCGCGTCATTGCAGCAGCCAACGTCGCAGCTTTTGCTGCCAGGTGTGAGCACACGTGATCGCGCGCTTAATGGACGCCCGGCAACAAACGCGCCGGGCATTCAGGTCGTCGGTGCATCTTCGACCGAATCTATTGACCAGCAATCGAGCTCGACGGTGCGTACCGATAGCTTTGCTGCGTGGATGACAGCGAGGCACTTGTAGCCGCTCATGCAGGTCTATGGACTCACTGCCGATGTGCGTCACAAGCAGCTACCGGAACGACTGCTCACACTCGCCGACCACAAGCGCATTGCAAACCTTCAGATCGTACTCGTGCGTATAGTAAACCACATCTCACACTTGGACCAGCACGGTCATTGGTGCTTCGCTAACAAACACTGCAATGACTCGATGTGTGTGTCTGTGAACAGGACGCAGTGAGCGACGCTGTGCGCATCACATCGATGCAGCTGCATAGCAACAGCGACGCCAGCAGGTACGATCCAGTACAGCAGCACTCCCACATACCCAGCAGTGCCGTTGATATGCTAATGTATCGCATCACTGTGTGACGCTGTGCGATTGATCGATGTGTCTAGGAACCTGCTCGCTGCACTCACGAGCGCGCTCGTTGCGCAGCTGATGCAGTCGTGTACTACAACAAAGACGAACGTCTGTGTCTGGACCGCAGCAGCTCGCAAGCTACTTGCACTGCTGTACTGGATGGCGACGACGACAACAACCACCACCAGCGACCGTCAGCCACATCAGGTCACAAGCAGACCGAACGCAGTGCTCGAGCTGCTACATACACGCCTCGCAATGTCGAGCGACAAGCGCGAGCAGCTCGCAGCAGCGCTCGTACTGTTCGACCTACTCGACCGACATCGTCAGCGCCTACTACAAGCAGTTCACGCGTCACTAAGGCCGTCGCTGCTCACAGTCAGCGCGTCATCGTTTGTCGGTGCGCTCGTCGCGCTGGTGCGTCAGGGATCGACGGTCTCAGCTAGTCGGATCCAGCTGACGACGCTCGGACGCGCTGCACTCGATGCGTTGCTCGCAGCTTTGAGCGACTTGGCCGCGTGGCTGCTGACAGTCGATGACGACGACGCAGTTACAAAGCAGCGCGAGTTGTTTGTCGCTGGTGTCGATGCTGCGCTAGCAACGCTTGAGCAGCGCTTTGCACCGCAGACTGAGCGCAAGCGACTGCTGTTGCTCGCACTCGCGCAGCTCAAGACGTATAGTAGACGCTGTCGATCGACTGTACCAGACAAGGTTAAGAACGAGGTCGCATTGCTGTGTTGGCACTGGAGTGCGACCTCGATGCTGCTGTGTGCGCGCAGCAGCGTCGCGCTCCGCGTCCAGAAGTTGACGCCGCTTGGAGCGCTCCGCAATGGGCTTCAGCACCGACCGACCGCTGACAACGCAGAGCTGCTGACTGCTGCGATCCGCCGTGTGTGTATCCTACTAAGTACGATCGGCAGTCGCTCGCGTCTGCAGCGCGACTTGGCACACGACGTGTCGATGACTGGCGCTTTGTTGCTGCTGCTCGTACGAGCGCTTGAGGCGAGTGCGCGGCAGCAACACGCGCAGCTGTTTGCGTTTGCAATCGACGTGCTTGGGGCGCTCGTGCTGGACCAAAGCACCAACGACAACGGACCGCTCGTGCTCGTTGGCTCGGACGTGTCTGCAGCGCGCGCGTTCGTAGCGCTGCTGGTGCAAGCGTTGCGTAGTGCGACTGCAGCGTTTGGTACGGGCACACAACCGGTGCTAGCGTTGCAGCAGCTCGTTGCTACGTTTGCAGTCGAGCAGGCATTGACGCTCGCATGCGAGCTCTATGAGGATGTAGCGTCGACTGACGCAAGCACCGTGATGGTGTGTCTGTGTGTTGATACGACTCGGACTGTTGTGTTTGTGTGTGGCTGTCGATCACTTTGGACTTACTCATGATTGTACTACTATGACCTCGTATGTCGCAATGCAGACTGCGCTCGCGTTGATCCGAGCGATTGCGACGCAGTTTGATCGCGCACATGCGCTTGATCAGACGCAGCACAGCGCATGGCGGTGCGTCCTTTGTACTTCATGACGTTGTGCGAGTGCTGCTCTTGGTCGTCGTATGCAGCGCTCACTAATGTCGTGACTATGTTGCTGTCTTTGGTACTATGTATCTGCAGGCGCTACGTGTCGCCGAAAGTCGCAGATCTGCTCGACAGTGATGGCATGGCAGTCGTGCACGAGGTACGTTTTGTCGAATCGCCATACGTATACGCATACACAGATTCACATACAGATACTGACAGTGAGATCGTACGACCCGACAGGCGCTGCTGTTGACGCCACTGCTTGACGTCACGCAGTTCACGATGCTGTTCACGCAGCGCTGTTGCAATACTGACGCACGCACAGTATCGATCGCAGCAGCAGGGCTCGCGCTGCTGTTCACTGCGCACGAGGACAACTGTAGCGACCACAGCGATCTCAATCTTGTCACCGCTGCGTTCATCGATGTCGGTCGACAGGGTCACGATACAATCGCTCGTGCTGGGCTGCAGACATTGCGGTCTGAGCGCATCACAGCACCAAGTGACTGGATACGGATCGCTCAGTCCAGCACGAGTAGCTACGAGCCATCGACTCAGCAAGAGCTCGACCAAGCGCATCACGATCGGATCCTCGCCGCGTCATCCAGCGGGTACGTTGAGTCGCGCGTTGTTACTGTAAGGCTGGGACTGAGAGTGTGTGTCAGAGTAAGTGACCATACTGACGCATATGGATGGTCCAACTCTGTCGGTCGGCAGGTGGATCCGCGCCGTGACAGTGCCGTCTGCGCGCGTACGTGTCCTGCGCGTATTGCTCCAAAAGCTCGTTGGTGCGCCGCGCGATCCGTTTGCGCTACGTCTACTGCGCGCACTCGTCGCTGCCGACTGGCTGGTTGATCGCGACGGCGCAGTCGCCTCGAGTGTCGTTGCACCACTCGTCTCGGATGTGACGCAGCACATGACGGTACGTTCACCTGCATGGCTCAATACTCTAACACTGTGATCACACACTTCGATCTGACCTGACGCAACTGTATGACTACGACCTCCCTACCGTCATACAGACACAACCTCGGCTGACCGAGTCGCTGCTCGCAGACTCGTCGCGATCCGCCTCGCATGCGGTCGAGCTCTTGCTCTTTGCACGCCTTGCGCCGGTGCTCGTCCTGCGTGTCTTACCACGCGCGTGCTTTACGACGCTCATCGACAACGATGATAGCGACGACGTTGGGCAAGCAGTTGTCGATGCACTGATGCGCAATATCCTCGATCCGCTCGAGTTCAAAGACGTCAAGATGCTGAGCGTCGAAGTGCTCACAAAGGTCCCGCCACGCGCTGTCGTGCCGTTTGCACTCGCGCAGCTCCTGACGTTTGTACGGGAAGAAGCACCGGAGCTGCACACAACCGAGCGCATCGATATACTTGTTGCGTCTGTACTGACGGGTAGTGGCTCTCCCGCTAAGTGCGAACGTCCCGATACGTGTGGCGTCGTTGTTGCAAAGCTCGCAGTGTACTACCTCAACCGCTTGATCAACGAACATGCCGATGTGTTCGAGGACGTTCAGTATGTCCCAAGCATCGTCGCCGTGCTGCTCCAAGTCCTGAGCATCCCAGCAGCTTTGACTACTACGACCGACGTGCTCGCCGACCTCCAGATCGGCTGCATGGACTGCATCGCTTTGCTCGTGCTGCGTGGCTTGAGCAAGCAACACAGTGGGGCTGCGACTGCAGCAGCAACTTCTCGTGTGCTGCTCGACATCGTCGTCGACTGGATCGTACGTGACGATGGGTCAGCAGCAGTTGGGACCGAGGCGTCAGACTCGAAAGATGACGAGCGAGTACCGAGCGAACTTGCGTCTGCAGTCGAGACGATGGTCTGCGCACTCGTGCGTAGCGACCCATCGCAGTCGATCGACAGCGCTGGTTCTCTCCCACTCCGCGTCCGTGTCTGTAGTTGCAACATCCTCTTGAGGTACGTCCGCACGACCGAATGCTGAGCGCGATCGTCCGTCCAACTGGTACATGCCAGCAATTGTGCGGGTTGCTCACGTTCTGTTCATGTTTGTGTGTGCATAGCATCATTGGCCGACTCGACGCAACGACACTCGTAGCGTTCCAAACCAGCGGTGCAGTCGCTCGCCTCGCTGCGTTTGTCCAGCAGGCCTACGCGAGTGACAACATCGTCGCAGGCACGCTCCAGGTTCGATGCGCATGCAGTCAAGTCGTAGCCTGTGGTCGGGGACTAGGCAGTCAAGCACAGAGTATGTCTGACGTCCGTACGGCTGTACATCGCTGTTGCAACTGCTGGTCTACGCAGGTCGTGTTTACGTTCCTGTACAAGTGTGCAAGCGACGCGCTGTCGATGCAGGACGCTGCTGACGTCGCAGTCGTCACGACGTGCTTTGACGCGGTCGTCTCGACGCTCGAGCGCTCGCACAACCAGCAGGTGCGCTTGCTGTAGTGCTGCTGCATTCAGGATTGGTAGCTACGTACAAGCAACAGCAAGTCACTGAGGTATCGAAACAACACGCTTACGTCCCGATGCAATGCCTCAGGTGTGTATGAACGCGCTCAAGGTCGCCGGCGCGATCATGGGCAAGCTCCCCGACTTCTTTGGCGCGATCTCGGACAATCGACTCGAGCACTTGATTCGGTACGTCCACGACCCATGCTCTGCGGCGGGTAGCGAGAGCGTATTCTCACACACTGTGTGTGTATGAGCTCACAGGAGCCTCCAGTCGGTGCGCGAGCGGCACTCTGCAGCGCGGGACGTCAGTGCGTTTGCGCAGTCGCTACTGCATGCGCTCGCTCCGCAGTGAGCTCGTCGACGCGCGCGTGACTGGTACGATAGTTCAGCTCGGAGCACGAGAGCAGCAGTGCGACTGCGACTCGATGATCGACACAACTTCGAAACGAGTAGGGCGCGATCGTGCAGTGACACTCACCTATGTCGATATGGCTAAAGTGCGATGTGCGTCTCCCTTGGAGAAACGCTGCGACTCCGGCTCGTGTCAAGTGTGCGTGTTTGTGCTTGAGCATCGACGACTCGATCGTGGTTCAGATTGTTGATTTGGCGCGAACTCGATATGATCATGCGTTGTTGCGAGCTGTCGTTGCTAAGCGACGCGGTCCTTGTCAGATCACGTCGATCGTCTCGCACCGTATCGTTGTATGTGACTTAGCGAGTTGGTGATCTCAGCAATAACAAAAAGTTGCAAGTGTTTGCTCGTTTCGAGAGACCCACATTCGCCTGGTGTGTCACGGCCGTTCATGCTACTGTCTGGCGCATCGTTTGCAGCCACATCAGAACCTTTTCGGAGATGTGTCTGTGTCAAACCTGCTTACCAGTTTTATCCGCGGGCTAAACTCCATCGTCGTTGTTGTTTGTGCCTTGATTTTAGTCTTGATATC
>JAADWX010000997.1:0-11596 GCA_023336405.1 Globisporangium echinulatum | reverse complement strand
TTTTTCCTTGAAGTCCTTGCGGACTACCAGAAGACGCAGTTTCGCAGAGATGCGCGGAACAAAGGCAAGTTCATCCACTCGGGTCTCTGGGCGTACTCGCGCCACCCAAACTACCTCGGCGAGATCCTCATCTGGCTCGGCATCTTTGTCGTTGCCGCTCATACGCTGCCGTTGCGGCAGTATCAGATGCTCGCAGCCCTCAGTCCAGTGTTTGTGACGTTGCTGTTGACCAAAATCTCAGGCATCCCACTGCTTGAGAAACAGGGCGACGAGCGCTGGGGCGACACGAAAGCGTACCAGCAGTACAAAGCGCGCACGAGCGTGCTGCTACTCTGGCCGACCAAGCAGTGAGTAGTAGGTAGTGATGTCGTTGGCGTCGTAGGTAGGAAGGACAGTATTCAGGCAGTATGAAGTAGGCACAAGGAATGACAAGACGCTGGTATCTCTTGAAGCATGCACTCGAATGAGCGAACGTGCACGTTTACATGTACGTATGAAGCGTTCGAGTGGATACTGCACTTGCTTGTACCCGCGTGAGTGTTGTCACTCGTCGTCTACGGCTTGGAGTCTGAGTCTTCGAGTCTGCATGGATGTAGACGAGGACAAACAGCTACAATACCTTTCAAATTGCATATGCGTAAAGAGAGAATATTGGTGCGACATCACAGCGCACAATCAAAGCCCACAACACGAACAAACAACTGCGTTAACGTGAGGCAGCGTCCACTACCGATCGATCGCTCCGTGGCGATCAACACCACCAACAGCAACAGCAGCACCAACAGCAGCACCAACAGCAGCACAGATCGCCATCATGTGGTGGTGGGGCCCGTGCGCCAGCGCATCGTGTTGCGCTGACATACCGCCACTCCATGCAACGCGCGCGCACGTGTACGACGAGCTGCGACCACTCATGGTCGAGCGAGCATCGACGTGCTCGACAGCGAGCACAGCCGAGTCGACGCGCGACGCATTTGCGCTGCAGCCTGGTATGTATACGGCGCGGCACCGCGAGACGCACGAGCTCGTCGCGCTCAAAGTGTTTCGCAAGCGACTACTTGCGCGACCAGCAACGCGTCGACGCTTGCGCCGCGAAGTGCGCATCCTCTCCATGTGCCGCGAGCAGCCAAACTTACTCACACTCTATGGCGTCTACTCGTCGCGCTCGACTGTACGTCCTTGTTGTCGTGCATGACGGTCGTGGTCTCACATAGCGTTACGCCATTCTCTACTCCCATATCTACGTGCACTCGCTTACATACGGACTCACATATCTACGCACACTCGCATGTATACGCATTCACAGTTTGAGATCGCATTCGAGCTTGCACGCGGCGGTGAAGTGCTGCACCGCGTGCTCGAGCCATCGCCACCGCTATCAAATCGCAACACGCCACGCTACGTGCATAGCGAACGCGAAGTGAGCCGCGTGATCGCAAGTGTCGTCGACGGCCTCGCGTTTTTGCACGCGCAGCACGTCGTGCACGGCGAAGTGCGGCCCGAGCACGTGCTGTACGCCGACACCGAGCCGGATGCGCGCGTTGTGCTCGTTGACTTTGGCCGCGCCGCGCAGTGGCCAACCGACGACGTCACACTCGCGTGCCGTGAGCATTTCAGTAGTCGCAAGTCCTCGAACTGCCGTACCAATCCGCGGTTTCTCTATGACGACCCGCATCACAAGCGGTTCCTCCCGCCGTTTGTCCTGCAGCGTCGATGTGCGACAGTCGCGACGTGGCTCGAAGCGCAGCAGCTCGATACGTTTGCACTCGGTGTCACGATGTTTGTAATGCTATTTGCGACATTTCCATTCGATTACACCAGCATCGACGAAACGAATGATGGCGCATTCGTTCCACAAAAGATCCAGTTTCCAGCTGATTGTAGTACTGCGCCAATCAGTCGCGCAGCTCGCGATCTATTGACGCGGCTGTTGGTCACGGACCCACGTGACGCGCTCACGCTCCGTCAAATCCAAGCGCATCCGTGGATCCACGACTGCGTCGCGTCGTCGACACAATGGACAACTGAATGGATTGAACAGCACCGTCTGTTTGCAGCTGCGTACTCGGCAGATGTCGCAGCACATGCCCGACGCAAACGCGTCACGCCAGTTGCGTTTGCGTATTCGATGGAAGAGCGCGATGCGTTTGTTATAGGCGACAATCATAATAGTAGCAACAGTGCGAGTTCAACAACAGCTGAAGCGCGTGACAAGTTTGATGCGCAACTGGCTCTCGAAGATGACGACGATGACGATGACGAACGGCCGTCGTTTGTATCGACGACTCGCGATGCTATGCAGTTTACAGCAGCAGCGACAGGTGATGACGACGATGAGCTGCTGAGTGCAGACGCGTACATGCGACTTGCAAGCGAAGAGATCGACGCGTGCACGCGCTCGGACGATGCAGTTGCGCTATCTCCAGTGATGACAACGACGATGACTGGACAGCAGACGTCAGCAGCAAACGACTCTAAACTCTGGCGCGTACTCACGAAGCAGCGCCGGTTCTTCTCGTTCCGCTCGGCGTCGAGCTCGGGTGGCTCGCTCGCGAAAAGCGACAGCGACGCGTGATGATGACACTGTGCTAGTCAACGATACGTTTGAGACTACTCGACGAGCACAGCTCGATCAGCGCTACTCGACTAGCACAGTTTGACCAGCACAGTGTTGTAGCGAATGTCAGAATTTGTCCCTGCAATGACCGAGCGATTGTCCACTTCAGTACGATTCGAATGGCTACACTACATCCAGTATTTACTGTCCATTAGACTATTGCCTAACGTCCTCAGAACGACAGACTCGGGGCAGCAGACGATGGCAGCATCTCGACTCCGCGCTTGCGCACGAGACACTCGTGGAGCTCGACGAGCACTCGGTAGCTCGCACCACGCTCGTGTTCCCTCTCACTGCTGCTGCTGTTGCTGTTGTTCTGTAATGCTGCGACATGCGCTGCGTGTCCGTCGGCGTCAAGCGCGAGCGCGCACCGCAAATCGTCGACAAGCGTGTTTGGTTCGCCGCTCACGGCGCTCAACACGTTGGCAAAGTAGCTCAAGTCGGCGCTGAGCTGCTGGGCGCCACTCACTGAGAGCGATGGGACAGCACAAATCGCACTTAGCAGGGAAGCGACTGCGCTGCTCGCAACTGCCGCTGTCCAGAGGTCGACAAAGTCGGTTGCTGTACCGCCTGTCGAGTCCATTGTAGCGTCCGTCTCAGACTCAGACTTAGGTGCAAACTGCATCGCGCACGCATCAACAACGCTGTCTGTCAGCTGTAACAAAGCGCCAAGGCGGCGCCAGTGCGTGAGCACGCAGTTGTCGTACGCGCCAAGCGACGCAAGCGCGACACACTCGAGGCTCGAGCTCTCAGCAAACTGCTCGAGCTGCGGCAGGAGCGACAGCAGCAGGTCAGCGACAGCTGTGATGTACTCTTGCGGGAGCGTACTGAACGTTGGCAGGTCGCCAAGCGATGCGTCTGGCGTCTTGGTCCAGCTCTATATACGAACCGAGACAGACAGAGTCAAAACGTTAGTAAGCTCGGTCGGCACTGGTTGATAGGCTTGTGATTCGATCAAGTACGAATCAGAGTGAGAGCGCAACAACGCACTTCGAGAGTCGGGACGCGCACGAGCAGCCGCGCGATTGGGACAAAGACCGTGTCGAACGTCAACAGCTGCACGCCGCTTGTCCACTCGCGCAGCGCAAGCTGTGCGTCTTCAAAGAGCTGCATAGTTCGAGTCGGTCCGTTTGCAGCGACACACACATAGCGTTTAGATATACGATAATCTCAGAATCATACTCAGAGACAGACTCAGAGACAGATTGAGACTCAAACTCAAGCTCGAACTCGTACGCATACATATCCTTTGACGCAATTACACAATTAGACTCAGAATCAGACATCAACTCAAAATAACAACCAGACTCAGACGACGTACCACAGCACACGAGCGCGTCGATGCGTCGAATGCGACTGCACCCGTCGCGCGCTGGTGCTCGTGACAAAACTGCGTGAACGCACTCAGGCGCGTCGCGTCGCCATGCAGCCACGCACTCGCAACAACAGCTCCAATGCGCGACGCGTCGGCGACGTCCGCAAGCAGCTCGCGCTGTGTTGTCCCACTGCTATGTGACATTGACATGGAAGTTGCTGACGCATGCCGTTCAAGTTCGAGCTGCTGCAGAATGTGAACCAGCTGCTCCTGCACGCGCGCGCGCACGCGGATCTCCATGCTGCAGAGCTCGGTTTCGAGCGCACCGCAGGCCCGCAAGAGAGCCAGTGCAGCGTGGAACGTGCTCCAGTCGAGCGTAGCTGTTGTATCGCCATCCTGACTGGTTGTTGGACCGACTGCTGGCGTGAGTTTGCAGACCTGTCGGATCGCTGGGAGTGCCGAGTTGAGTGTATGGACCATGAGCTGCACAGCTGTCGTGCCTGCGATGACTGCGTCGGGGAACGCCGCACCAGCGCTGAACGCATAGCAGAGAGCCAGACTCGTGTCAACACGTGTCCAGATGTTTGGTGCAGCGTCTTCGAGCTGCTGCGCAAACGTCACGAGCGCATCGCCAGTGTCGTTACGATTGCTGGCGCCATTGCTGGGGTCATCACTGGGGTCATCATCGAAATCGTACTTAGTCGGGTGCATGTCGAACGTCGGAACAACTTCAACGAGTTCAGCAGAAAGGGCATCGCTTGCAACGCGCGCAAAGTCGCGGAACACTGGCTCGTACGCACTAAATGTGCACTGCAGAATGACGTCATACGCTTCGTCATCACCGTCAGGAATGACGTCATCCGCCTCAACGTCCGCCTTTAATGCCCTGTGCTGTGCTGCACGAACCGACCGCAGGAGCGTCGCCACGCGTGTCGCAAACGCGAGCGACTGCTCGAACGTGCGCACGAGCAGCGCGAGACTCACGTAGCTGCTCGTGCTAGAGCGACTGGCTCTCACACTGCTCTGGGTGCGGACGCGGTCGGCAATCGATGCGCGCAATGGCGTAAACGTTGACGTCATCAATGCGACGAGCACATGCGCGACGCTTTGATTCCCAAACACGTCACGCACTGTGTCGCGCTCTTGCTCGAATAGAGCCAGTACGTCATTGTAAAACCGTTCGAGCCATATGAGCCACTCGGTTTCGTCACTATCGAACGCATACCAGACCCTGTGCACGTGGCTCGCGCGGCTCGTACAGTACGCGTCGTGCACAACGTCTGCGCGGTCGATGCTCTGAAAGATCGCGAGGCACTGCTGGATGGTTGCGATTGCGCCACTGTCGGTCTGTAAGAGCGTGCGCAATGCTGGTGTGAGCTTCTGTTCGATCTGCTTCGACAGGGTATGCATTGTCGCAGTGCGGTCCGCTGCGCCAGGCAAATCGCCGAGCACTTTGAGACTCCGCTGCATCTCGACGACGCAGTCGGCAAGCGACTGGCCGTTGGTCGTAGTCGATGGTGGCGGCGACGAAGCAAACAGGGACGATGCGAGCTCGTCAACGGCAGCAAAGCAGATGCGGACGTTCTTCTCCCACTTTGCAGCTTCGACAAGCGCGTGTGAGCACGCCTGTAGGCGCTGCTTCGCATCGTGGAGCGTCACGAGGTGCGCGAGCGCGCGCTCGTCGGCCTGTTTGCGGTGCGACGACGACCACGAGAGACTTGTGGCATCGTCGCTGCTGCCACCGACGTGTGCGACAACGGCATCGAGTTGCGTCTGCAGCGGTGTCGTTACAGCCTGCAACGCATCGAGCTGCGTCTGCAGCTGCGGCACCGACGTTGCGAGCTGCTGCAGCGTGCCGTGGATCGTTGTTGCGAGCGACTGTGAGAGCAGTGCGAGCTGCGGCACGAGCGGCGCGAGGTCCGCGACGCGGCCGTTGCTTTCGATCAGCGCCTCTTCGGCCCAGGCGTAGCAGTCAAAGCCGTCGTCGCTGAAGAGTTCTTCGCGCACCTCCATCGTCGCTCGTTGCTGCTGATGTAGAGCTCAATGCGGTTTGTGAGCTTGAGAGTCGAAATGGCGATTCCAAGTCGAGCTTGTTGCGTGACAAATGCAATTCCATACAAATCACAAGTGTAACTAGTAGATTCATTTTTAGTCGTCTTGAAATAGCAAAATATAATAGTGCGAAAACAGAGGGACACGTCCTGGACTTTCCCATCGCTCCCCTCACTCGTGGTTTCCGAAGCGCACGAGCGCAAAGGCGACGGACGAACTGACCGCAATGGACGCGAGTGGCGGCAACAGCAGCAGCAGCAGTAGCGCCGCAACGACAGCGAGTGGCAGCAGTAGCGGCACGAACGGGAATGGGAATGGATCGAACGTCACGCAGCCAGCTGCTGGCAAAATGGTGCAGCTCACGGCTGCCGACGTGAAGAAACTCATGGACGCGGCGCTCCGCATGCAGCGCGCGAACCAAACGGCGCACCCCAAGTACGCGCAGATCGTGTCGCTTCTGCGGCAGTACCACCAGCGACGCCAAGAGCAACAACAACAGCAGCAGAGTAAAAGTGGCGCTACTGCGGCAGCATCGACTGCAGCTGCTTCGTCGATGCCACCTCCGCAACAAGCAACGACCGATCAGCCGCAGCTCACTGGAGGTGCGTGACGCCACGACTCGTTACTACACTGTATGCGCTGCACTCACACACTATCTGTCTGTCTATACATCTCGTCTATGGCTTAACAGGGCAAACGGCCGCAGCATTCACGACGCAGCAGCAGCGCCAGCAGCAGCTCCAGCAGCAGCTCCAGCGCCAACAGCAGCAGCAACAGCAGCAGCAGCAGCTCTTGTACCAACGCCAACGCCAAGCGCAAGTCCAAGCCAACACACAACAACAACAACAGCAGCCATCGCTTGACGTGGCAGCGAACCCGTTCCTGCGTGACAAGGCCGCTGTCCATCAGCCAACGCAGCAGCAAGCGCTTGCGCTGCACGAGAGCGCTGCTGCGCCGCTCATCTTCACAGAAAAACAGCTCGAGCATCTGCACAACCAGATCCGCGCGTACAAAGCGCTCTGTCACTCGATGGACGAAGCAGTCGCCAACACAACGCGCGAGCTGCTGCCAACTCAGTCGGCAGCAGCTCCAATGGCGAGTGCCTCACTAAGTGCGAAAGCTGCTGGTACGACGATCCAACCGCCCGAGCCGCCAGTGTCTGCTGAATTGACGCTTACGCATCGACAGCCCAAGTGGACGCGCGCGTCGCGAGGCCTCCAGTACATCGGTCCGTCGTGCTTTGACGGCGACTTGCTCGGCCTCCCAACGAAAGCGACGACTGCATTTGGTCCGTACAACATCAGTTCGCCAGCGCTCGGACTCAACGACGTGTCGCTCAAGCTCCGGTACATGCACACGCTCCAGACGTTCTTGACTACCAGCCTCGCGACGCTCGAGGCCGCTGGTGCCAAGACCTCGTTGAGTCCAGTCGAAGCAGCAACGCTGACTGCTCTGCGCTGTCTTTTGCTCCAGCAAAAGCTCCGGAACCGCGTCGCACGGACGTATACAAAGCAGCTCGCGCTGCTCGGTGCACCGACTGCAATCGACCGCTTGGCGTTCCGCCGTCGACGTCCATCGTCGCGTGTCGCGCTCCAGCGCGATGAACGCGCGAAGCGGAAACAAACGGTCGCGATCGAGAAGCAACGGCGCGCTGACCACCAGAGCTACCTGAAGGCCGTCGTCACCCACGCGCGCGAGTTCTTTGCGTACCACAAACATGTGAAGACGCAAATTGGGAAAGCCGCGCGAAGCGCAAAGGCCTGCATCGACCAAAAGATCTCGAAAGCTGAGCGCGAAGAGGATCGACAGGAGAAGCTGCGGCTGAAAGCATTGAAAGCAAACGACATGGAGGCGTACGGGAAGCTCGTCGCGGAAGCAAAGAACGAACGCTTGACGTATCTGTTGGGGCAGACAAACAGCTACCTCGACAGCATCCGCAAGCTCGTGCGCGAACACAAGCGGAAACACAACGTTGTCGACGCGCCGGTGAGTGATGGTCCAACGAAGACTACGGGCGACAATGACGACGATGAAGAGACCGGTGATGACGATCTCAACTACCTCGAGATCGCTTCGAAAGGCGAACTACCGCGGCAGCCCATGATGCTTGTTGGCGGTGACTTGAAAGAGTACCAGCTCCGGGGCTTGCAGTGGATGGTGTCGCTGTACGACAACCACTTGAACGGCATCTTAGCGGACGAAATGGGGCTTGGGAAGACGATCCAGAGCATTTCGCTGCTGACGTACGTGACCGAAGTCAAGCACAACCACGGCCCGTTCTTGGTTGTCGTGCCGCTCTCGACGCTCTCGAATTGGGTGAACGAGTTCAAAAAGTGGGCGCCCGACCTCGTGCTCGTCGTCTACAAAGGCCACCCGCAGGTCCGGAAAGATCTGTATCGCACCGAGATGGCGAGCTGTCAGTTCAATGTGTTGCTGACAACGTACGAGTACATCATGAAAGACAAGCAGGTCCTCCGCAAGTACGATTGGCAGTACATCATTGTCGACGAAGGCCACCGGATGAAGAACGCGCAGAGCAAGTTTGCGATGACGCTTGGGACGCTCTACACGTCGCGGAACCGGCTCTTACTCACTGGCACGCCGCTACAGAACAGCTTGCCGGAGCTCTGGGCGCTCCTGAACTTTTTGCTCCCGACGATTTTCGAGTCGGTCGATACGTTTGAGCAGTGGTTCAGCAAGCCGTTCTCGCAGTTTAGCGGCACTGGCGAGACGAACGAGCTCTCGGACGAAGAGCGGATGTTGATTATCAACCGGCTCCATCAGGTACTTCGGCCATTCTTGCTCCGACGCGTCAAGAGCTCTGTGCTCGACCAGCTGCCGGACAAAGTTGAGCGTGTTCTCAAGTGCGACCTCTCGGGGTGGCAGAAGATTCTCTATCGTCGCATCCAAGAGGGCGGCGCACTGCTCATGGAGACGACTGGTGACGACGGCAAAACGAAGGGCAAGACCAAGTACACGTCAAAGGGGCTCTCGAACGTCCTTATGCAGCTCCGCAAGGTGTGCAACCACCCGTACTTGTTTCAAGTGAACGGCTACCCGATCGACTTTGACATTGTCCGGTCGTCCGGCAAGTTTGAGCTGCTCGACCGCATGCTCCCCAAGCTCAAGGCCGCTGGCCATCGCGTCCTGATGTTTAGCCAGATGACGCAGCTCATGCACGTGCTCGAGGACTACTTTGCGTACCGCGGCTTTCGGTACTTGCGCCTCGACGGCTCGACGTCTGCGGACGAGCGCGAGCAGCGCATGTTTACGTTCAACGCAGCGGACTCGCCGTATTTTATTTTCCTGTTAAGTACGCGCGCGGGCGGCCTCGGACTGAACTTAGCGACTGCCGACACGGTCATTATCTTCGACAGTGACTGGAACCCAGCGATGGACGCGCAGGCGCAGGACCGCGCACACCGCATTGGCCAGAAGAACGAAGTGCGCGTGTTCCGGCTCGTGACGAACAGTCCGGTTGAAGAGAAGATCTTGTCGAGAGCGACCGACAAGATGAACATGAACAACTTGGTCGTCGAAGCCGGGAAGTTCAACAACCGGTCGAAAGAGGCCGAGCGCCGCGCGCTGCTCGAGAGTCTGATCAAGATGGAGTCGGACGAGGCAGCGGCCGCGAATGCTACGAGCCATACGAACGACAGTGACGATCCGGCGGCGACGGTCCTCGTCGACGACGAGATCAACGAGATGATGGCGCTGACCGACGAAGAGCTCGCGCTGTACCAGCGACTGGACGCCGAGCGGATCAAGCGCGAGGACCGTGAGTATGCCGACGAGTGCAAGCGGATGCGAGTGCCGCTTGGCGTCCAGAGTCGCTTGATGGCCGAACAGGACGTGCCCGAGTGGCTCCGCGTCGCCGACGCCGAGATGGCGAAGCGCGACGGCGCTAGCGGCAAGCACGACAAGCACAACGCGTGGCACTTTAGTGGAGATAAAGAAGGTGAAGCAGCTGCTGGGCGGAAGCGCCAAGCCATATCGTACCGCGACGCGTTCACCGACTCGGAGTTTGTCAAGATGTGCGAAGACGGCATGGACGACGACGCTGGTCGTGGCTCCGCTACTACGGACACGAAGCCTATGGTGGGGACTAGCAAGAAGCGCAAGATCAAGGCGTCAGCAGCTACTGACACGATTCGCATTGCACCAACGAAGCGCATGCGGTTGACGGCAGCAGCGCAATCGACTGGCGACGCGAGTAGCTGGGACAATGACAACGACAATGACAATGACAATGACGATGAAGGCACCAGCTTCGGCACGGCCGACACTGTTGATGTAGACGACGAGAACGATGACGAGGACGATACCGAGTCAAAAGAGCAGCGCAAGACGCTCGGGTACTTCTACCGCAAGGTCTACGACGCGGTCGTCAAGCTGACCGACTCGACCGGTCGGTTCCGCGCCGAGCTGTACTTTGACAAGCCGTCGGCAATTGACTACCCGGACTACTACACGATCGTGAAGACGCCGATGGACCTCGCAACGATCAAAGCGCGCATTGACCACCATGTCTATCGGTCGCACGCGCAGTTTGAGGCCGACTGGCGCCAAATGGTCGCGAACGCGCAGCTGTACAACCACGCGCAGTCGCTCGTGGTCTACGACGCGCTCGAGATCGACAAGGTCGTGACCGCCAAGATGAAGCGCGTGCGGGCGAAGACACTTGCGCAACTGCGCGACGAGTACAATGCAGCCAAGCAGCAGCACAAAGTGCGGTCGCGCGCGCGCAAAGAGCGCAAGCGCCGCGATAAGCGCGACTAGGGAGCGATCGGGCAGTAGGTAGTGACGAAGCGGTGGCTGGCGAAGCGTCTGTGGCAGGCAAGTGAGAGCAGATGCGGATGGATATTGGTCTGATGAACGAACGCATGGTGCTTTGTAGGGCCGTACGTTACAGAGTCACACTTTACAGAGGCGTACTATAAAGTGCTGATCCAACCCAAATGTCAGCCAGCAGCAACTGCTCACGCATAAACAGAGCTTACAACTCTTCGTCGTGTACTAGTATCACACACAAGAGCTCTCTCCTTCGTTTTCCTCCCTTCTCTTCGCCATTGGCAGGCAGGACGACGCGGCGCAGCTGCATCTGCAGCGACAGTACGCTTTGCAAATCATAGACACTCGATTGGAAACGCGATGCATTCAATGCTGAAGCATCTATCACCAAGCAATGAAGCACGTTAGGCGAAAGCGTGTGGACACAGACAAGTACTACAGGAGATCGCTGATACCGGTATTCATGCTCGCGTTTGGTTTCGTGTTGAAATTGGAAGTCTTGTCGACTACTGCTACATCGTATGATGTCTTGCTATCAACAAGAACGTTTATTTTTATGTTTTGTACTAGTGCGCGCCAAAAGTTTAGAAAATGGACCTTTTTGGCGCGCACTTTATTGGGTAAAGTATATTATTCAATATGCTGTAAACGTTTTGAGTTCATTTGCTATTGTTTTGCTATTGTTTTGTTTTGTTTTGTTTTGTGATGAGATCATACGTTGAAGTTCTGCGATTGTGTTTGATCGCGTTGTTAAAATGCTCGTTGTGCCAACACGAAAGACAAAAGACAAAGGACCATACAAGCGAAAAGAGCCAAACCGC
>JAADWX010000996.1:0-11598 GCA_023336405.1 Globisporangium echinulatum | reverse complement strand
TCGGTACAACAGCAACAGTGTCGGCTGTACCACACGTTTTGTGTATCGGTAATGCGATCAACGTCAACATTGTCGAACTGCTCGAGCCATTATCACATTGACCACTCAGATCAGATCGGATGACACTCGGAATAGCTACTATCGCTACCCTCATTTTGCGCGCTCTCGTCTGAGCGACGACGCACTTGCTTGTTTCGCGCGTCGTGGTCGACGGTGCAGTCTCAGCGACCGCGATGGCATCGGTCACAATGAGCCCCATTCGCCTCGCAGGAGCGAGCGGAAGCAATGGCATCGGTGTGGCTGGCGGTGGTAGTCGACCCCGCAAGATCACAGTCAACGAGCGCGTCGAACAGATCCTGCAGGGCTCGCTGCAGCTCGAGGACGGTGTCAACAATGCGCGGTGCTTGCATGGCTCGCACGTGACCGAGAGCGCTGCAGCGCGTGCGCAGCAGATGGCGAACCTCTACAGCTCGTCAGTCGAGGGCCGCTTCGTGCTCACGCGTATGAAGGCGCAGTCTGTACGAAGCCCGACCGACGCGCCACCAAGTTCGTTGTTGTCGCCGTCGTCGCAACGCCAACGCACTCGTCGCGTGCCGCCGATTGCGCATATCAGTGACAGCCGCCAGCAATCAGCTACACAGACGCCAAGCATCGCCGCATCGACAAAGAACGTGATCACGTCGCCGATCAAGCCTGTGCGGTGCCTCTCACTGCAGATGCTCGAGCAACAGCGGCTCGACGATGCGCTCTGTACGCGTGTGTCCAATGACCCTGTCGAGCCGCTGCACGCACCACTCAAGCCTTGGTACAAGGGCTGCTCGAGCAGCACGCAGCTGCCAGTCTGCAGCCTCGACGCCAAGGTGCGGCGCTATGGCGCGTTTGGCACGGCCAAGATGCTCGCAGCCGGCACAACGGCAGGCACAGCGCCAGTTTTTCATCTGCACGCCTCACAGAGTCTCGACGCCCTCGTCGTAGCAAACGCACCGAGTCCGTGGTCGCCAGCGCTGCACGGCTCGCCAACGCTCTGGCCCGAGGACGCAAACTACGCGACGGGCTGCGCGCTCGAACCGCACGGCATGCCGCGCTGTGCGTCGCCGGCGTTTCGGTTCCCAACGCACAGCGTTAGTGACGTCGCAGTCGACAGCCACTTGGCGCGCACGAAGGCTGTCCACAGCCGCGATGCACGCGAGCTCGAGCGTGCACTCGAACAAGAGAAAGCCGCACGCAAGCAGCAGGCGACACGCAACCGCGACCAGCTCAATGCGTGGCACGCACGAGTCGACGTCGAGCCAATCGCAAACAAGCTCGGCCACGCATTCGTCAAAGTGAACGCGATCCGCGCCAAAGAGTGCACGATCGTATACACGCCGGCAGCATTGCCAACAACAACGTACGACGCACAGATCGCGCAGCTGACCGCCAAGCGGTTTGAACTGCGCTGGCGCAATCTTGCCGTCGTGCTTGACGTCATGCGGCGCACGTCATGCCGCCGGCCCGTGCTCCAGGACGTCGAGAAGCTCTATATGCTTGCGTATGAATTCGCGCATCACAACGCCAATGCGTTCGAGCTCACACGACAGCAGTTCGTCGACGTGCTCCAGCGCGAGTACCCGAATGTCGAACTGCGGCATTTGAATCGCGTGTTCTCGTCGTACGATTATAGGATGCGCGATGGCCTCGACATCCGCGTATTGCTCGGTACAGTGCGCGCATTGCGCGTGCAGCAGGGCACGCCGATCGAGATCCTCGCACTGAGTCTCCAGGACTTTGACACGACCAAGCATGGCGTCGTGAGTAGTGTCGCGCATTTCACGGCAGCGCTCTCGCTCTGCTGCAGCAGCGAGTGCGAGGAGCAAGCGATGGCCGAGCACGCTGCTGCGCTCTGGACGCACATGATGGCGGACTGCCAGCAGTACCACGCACACGCGCACAGCCACTACGGTAGTAGTAGCAACAGTAGTGCACCGGGTGACTCGGCGCGTGAGGCGTACGAGTCGTCACCGGGCGACGGTACGTTCTCGATCCAGTACGTGCGGCTCGCGCTGCAGACTGAGAAGCGCACGCTCGCGCTCTACTCGGAGCTGCTGCTTGCGCGACGCGAAGAGTGTTTCAGGATTCCGATCCCGCCGTCGCGGTGACACGGTAACGAGATAGATGATGCACACGTATGCATGCACACATATAGACACGCTGACAGAAGTTGCTTGAGGACACGACTCGGAGTGAGGTGGCCATTGCTGTTCATGCTGCCTTTGTGAATTTGCATGTCAAAGTTTTGATACGCATGAACCCATATATACAGTGGTCAGCACTATTTAATGTGTCTCTTGTTGTACTATTTCGACATATCCGATTGGTCGCGCCAAAAAGCACGAGCAGCAGCACCCGCAAGGAGCGCTCGACGACCTCGACAGCAGCACGCGAGTAAGCGCACGTTGGCACGCACGCAGGCACGCAAAACGACACACTTGCAGCTCAAACGTTCGTAGCACGTACGACATCCCGTACAAACGCCAGTAGCAGACACCGTTCGCTCGCTCGCTCGATCCGACAATAACTCGAGCGCGATGTCGAAGACTGTCGGCGTGCCGATCGCGCTGCTGCACGAAGGCGAGGGCCGCACCGTGACGATCGAGCTCAAGAACGGCGAGATCTACCGCGGCCACTTGCACGAGAGCGAGGACTCGATGAACTGCCAACTGAGCAACGCCGTGCTCACGCAGCGCGATGGGCAGAAGCGCAAGCTCGAGCAAGTGTACGTGCGCGGGAGCCACATCAAGCTCGTGATCCTCCCGGACATTCTCAAGAACTCGCCGCTGCTGAGCAAAGTGCAGGCGCTCAAGAAGCCAGCAGACGACAAGAAGAAGAAGAGCAAGAGCGCGCGATCGGCGGCGTCGGCCAAGACGAAGCGCGGCGGCATGCGCAAGTAGCCGCTTGACGAGTATGACAGACAGTGGCAGTCCACACACACACAGTGACGGTCGACTCAGCAGCGTATGAGACTATGCGTGATAGAGAGCAGCGAGAGGGGGAGGCTGTGGAACGCTGGACCACTCGAACAACATTGTGCTCGCTTTGTCGGTCCCTACCGCGCACGCACATTCCGAGTGCATTTTGCCAGTGGAGAGTGCTGTGATGTCTGATGTGTGGTGTGTGGTGTGTATGGGGGAGAGCCACGAGGTGATGGCCGATGCGAGTTGCTTGCTGTCAATGTCGGTGACGGCCGTGCGTTGCTGCCAGAAGCGATTGTTGTTTGTAGACATCGTTGGCGACGCGTTGCAATCAAGCGAGACCGAACAGCTTGTCGCGTGTCAGGTCTCGCGTTGAGTCGAGTCGATCAGCACGTGGTTGACGCGAGTCGAGTCGCGATGGGAAGCGACTGCGCGCCACTAGCAACTGACCGACTGCTGCTGCTGTGTTGGGATGCGGTTGCGCGCTGCGGTCGTAGCTGCTCGTGTCGGGTCAACAGAGGATGATAGGAAGAGACCAGCGGTACGCTGCGCAACTGACTCCATATTGGCTCTGCGAGTCGCATCGCATCGCTGCTACACACACGTGACAGTCGATATACGAACTTCGTTGTACGCTACATACGACTCGTACGTAACGCGGTCTAGCATCTCGTACTATTGACAAGCATCGTCTTGCGAACTTCATAGTGCGATCCAATCGCCATCGATCTCGACAAGGTCACGCAGCAAGGTACCCGACGTGCTGGCCGTTGAACGTACGCAGCGACAGCGGCAGTAGCTCCGAGCTCTTTTGCAGTCGTGCAACGACCGCCGCACAGATCGCTGGCGCAAACACGAGCTCCTGTGCTGGCGGCCCAGGCAGCAGTGCATCTGCACCAGTCGATGTATCTGTAGCTGCTGGTGCGTACAGCACTTTAAGCACGCGGCGGAACGAACTTGCGTCTGTCGTCTTGACCTGCGTTTCCCAACTCAATAGCTGCAGTGTGAGCGGTCGCGGTAGCGCATCGCCATCAGCTTCAGCCTCACAGTCGGACGGCTGGAGTGTGAACCGGAACATGCCGTTTGAGTCGGCGGCTTCGAGCAGCTGGGCGCCGACGACACTGTCGACTGTGTAGCGCGCAAACACATTGTCGCTATCAGCGTCAGCTGTACTCGCCGCCACTAGCACGTGCTTGTCGAGTCGGATCGTTTCGGTCTGTTCGCAATGGCGCGCACCCAACGCTGCGTGACAGCACGCACACGCCAGCGGCTCCCACGTGCGATCATCATCTGCTTCGTCTAATACTGAACCGTCTGACGCTTCACACGCTACGAAAGACGCGTCGACCACGTCGGACGCGTGCAGCAATACGTGCGACTCGCCAACGTACACGCGCTTGCGCGCTGCAAAGATCGCGTCGCGCGGCAAGTGCTCGAACGCGCCGAGACCCGCACCCCAATAGTCAAACATGTCGGTCCAGTTCGTGGACGGCAGTGGCAGTACGCGGTCGAACTTAGCGGTCGTGTCACTGTCGCTACGTACGAGCGCGTTGTTGCAGGCACGGCACGCGATAAAGCGGTACTGCTGCGCATCGAGCTCGTTTGACGTGACGTGGCTGAATGCCGAGAACGCGTCGCTGTCACTGACGTCTTTGTTCGCTTCACGTACAGCGAGTCGCACGTGGATGTGGTCCGACTGGGTTACACGTGTGTCATACAGAGCCATGTTAGACTCGACGCGCTCAAGTACGAGGATCATACACCTAAACATACATACGCACCTGGACGCTAATGACGCAGCTCGCAGGCTCGACGTTTCGTTCGATCTCGGTCGTCCACCAGAGCGAGTCGTGTGGCTGTTTGTCGGTTGTGTAGTGTAGTTCGATGTGTGGGAATGCGACACGCACGCTCAATGCGCTTGCGTCGACTCGGTCGTACGCGCTGGTGCTAGTGCTGTTGCTGTTGCTGTCGTTTTCGTTACTGTCAGGTGCATCAGTGAGGAACAAGTAGCAGTGGTAGCACCCAATGTTGCGGTGGTACTCGACGAGCGACCCGACGATCGCTGGCGCATTACTGACAATGACATCTGCTGGTTGCGCATACGTTTCGGCAGCGTCAGCAGTAGGCGAGGCACTGGTGGCACTGCTGCTCGCATTGACGTGCATCTCGTGCAGTCCTACAGCGATCTTTGCGACTGCGCTCTCGAGCTCTTGCTCGGACTGCTGCACTGTGTGTCGCGCGTCTGCGTACTCGGTGCGCACACGATCGAGTTGGTCGCGCACAGCGCTGACGGCTGCGAGCGCGCGCTCGTGCTCGGCGAGCGCTTCGCGATATTCGCGCAGCGCATCTTCGGCGTCGGTCATCGAGCTCGATCGGATTTGCAATGCACTTGTGAGCTGCTCGACAAATTGGTTGGTAGATAAGAAGAAAATCAGCAATCTATCCGATATTTCACCAATCCGGAGGGTTTGCTTTGCTGTGACGAGGGATCGATCTGTACGACACAGATGACTGCATTGCATACTGCGCAACTTGCGTCAGCAGTGACGTCGAGAGAGCGAGGTGGCATCGTGTAGTACAGCATGGCCACGACGATCAACGGCTGAGTAGCATGGTGTCGACAACGACTGAGGTTTGACAACCAGAGGGCTGACTGTTAAGCGCTAAGAACTCTGCTCGGCACAGCATTCGATCAGACTGTAGATCCAACGACATCAAGCTCATTACGGAATTGAATGCGACCTTTGATGGCCATGTAGGATCAATCTGTTGGGCTCCATTTGGTAGTGCAGTGGAGGCTTGGAGACGACCGATGCCAGTGCGAGCAGACAGACAACTCGGGATCCGAGCGCAATGCGACGCGTTGTGCGAGTTCGCTGCAGAGCGAGTGCTGGAAAGCGCTGTCGCAACCACTACCAACCAGTTTAACAGACGGCTCTCTACTACTCGTCCGCTCACAATCGATTGATCGGTCGATTGAATGATCGACGCGTTGTCTCGTCGTCAACGTGGACGACCTCAGCGACAGTGATGTCCGCCTTCTGTCGAGGTGCGTGCGTGCGCAACAACCATCGTGTCGCTACTGGTGTCAACGCAGCCCGACCCAAGCAAGTCCAGCAATGACAAGTGACAACAAGATAGCGGATGCCGCGGTGGGTGATAGCAAGACAGCAGCTGCATAGTCGCTCACTCAAGTGCTCATGACTGCAGCAGATCCTGAAGCACACGATCTGACTCGATAAACTTACGTTGTCACGATAGACGAGGACGACGCGATGCGCATCAGACAGCAGCAGCTGAGTCCAAGCGGATGGTCCGTCGTCGACGTCTCAGTCGCTGCCGTCTGTCTGGCTCTTGATGCCAGTCAGTCTCTCGTCCGCTTGGGGCATGTGTCGAGTCCTGTATCCTGCCGCCACTCGTCCTGCCGTCGAGTCGAGTCGAGTCCAAGTGTTTCGATCGAGCGAGTGGCTCTGCAGCAGGTCACAACACCCAGATCTGGAAATCTTGTGTTTTTGAGTCGGATCGAACCCTCAAGCAAGGCATGAGGCGGGTATGTCCCGCAAAGATCGTTTACTGCAGCGACGCACGACGAGGACAATGACCTCGTATCGTGAACAGCCTCGCAATCGCGCCTGTGTGGAATCCAGCCAATTTTTTGGATCAGGTGTGTGTGTCAATTTCGCACACAATGTTCGTACTTTAGCGAATGTCACCCGCCTCGTCTCTACGCGCACCTAGCCCTTGGTCCCACACCCGAATGCTCTGCGAATCTGTTCGTTGTTTATCAGCTATTTAGAAGCTGTTTTGCCGTCTACTTTCCCATCACTTTCACGCACTCTATGCGGCTGCAAAACTTGCTTGTTGTGTAGCGCTGGCTTTCTCGCACAACAACAACAACAACACACGCACCGCCTCCTCTTTCCAAACAACCGACTGCCCAGCAATCACTCGCTTCAGCCCTACAAAAACGAACGCGCGAGGTGCACGAGCTGAACGATCGCACACCACAGCAGAGCTGGTCGTGCCGAGCACTTGCGCAGTGCCAAGTAGAACAGAGCAGCACAGCAACTGCTAGACATCACACACACACACGCGCTCGCTCATCATGACGCCTGAAGAGATCGCAGGCGACTACTCGTGCAACGTTGCCGTCGAGGACTACCGCGTCGGTAAGAAGGCTGAGTTTAAGGTCGTCGTGCAGATCGGGTTCTACTCGTCGCGCACACGCTCGACCGGCGCGACGTCGTGGCACATCTGGCGCTCGTTCTCAGCGTTTCGCAAGCTCGATGAGCAACTGCGAAAGCGCAACAGCGCGCACCTCAAAGGGATCAAGTTCCCGCCGCTGTATCGCCGT
The DNA here is from genome assembly GCA_023336405.1 of Globisporangium echinulatum. Classification (NCBI taxonomy): domain Eukaryota; phylum Oomycota; class Peronosporomycetes; order Pythiales; family Pythiaceae; genus Globisporangium; species Globisporangium echinulatum. The sequence goes on along the minus strand of JAADWX010000996.1, from coordinate 4,293 downwards.
CGATCCCTCTTCCGTACGAACCTCAGCGCCGACTTTCTCGAGACGCGCATGCGCGAGCTCGATACGTACATGAGCATGGTCGCGCGGTCGCCGCCGCTCGTTGCGTTCCACGTCATGAGCATCCAGAGCCAGACGCTCAAGGCGTTCGTCGGCTTTACGAACGGCTTTGGCTCGAATCCGTACTACGAGCAGCAGGACGCGGCGTTGCGGCCGTCAGTCTCGATCCTCGCGGCGTCGAATCCGATCGCCATGAACGCAACCGCGAGCGTCATGGGCGACGACGACGACGACTTTCGGTCCGTGTCGTCGAGCTCCACGATGTCGTCGGTCACGTCCGCGACGTCGTCGGCCGACTACCGCTGGTCCGGCACGGGCTTTGTCGGCAGCAGCAGCTACCAGCGCCACACGGTTCCAGCTGTCAGCAGTGCGAATGGCCTTCATGCGCCAGGCTTTGGCGCAACGAGCAACTCGTTTGGCGGCGTGTCATCCCAGCAGTCGGCAGCGTCCCAACAGAGCGGTCGCGGTAGCTGGTTTCCAGTCAGTAGTAACGGCCTAACAGCAGCATCAACCGTGTCAATGTCAGAAGCGAACGGGTTGCGGCCGTCGATTGCGATCGCACGCGGTTCGATGATGGCCGCAACACCATCGGACGTGATCACGCCCGAGATGGACCAACAGCGCGCCAAGATGGAGGACGAACTCGTCAAGCGCGAGCTCATGGGCGTCGGCATGCCACCCGATGGCTCGTGTCTGCTCCACTGCGTCGTGTACGAGATGTTTCCACTCCAGTGTCTACGCGACTACCCCACGAGCATGGCGGTCGTGAACGTCGGAGCTGCCGATGGCATGGCGCCGCGGCGCATGGCCGCTGCCCAGTTGCTGCGCGTCAAGCTCATGGACTATGCGCTCGCGCACGTCGAGAAGCTCGCGACGTTCCTCATGCAGGACGTCGACGACCTGCGCGAGCGCTACGAGACGTTCAGGGAAACGCCAGACGAACAGGCGACGACTGCTGAGCTGTACGCGGTCGCGAGCATGTTCAACTTGGAGATCGTACTGATCTCGAACGACGAGGACTTTACGATCGACCCGGTGCTGCCGGTCGCAGGCTTGCCGTCGGAGCGCGACGGGCCGTTGCGCACGGTCACGTTTGGGTATCTCGTGCCAGCGCATGGGCTTGCAGGCCACTACATCTGCACGCGCGAGCGCCGGTCGCAGTTTGGCGCACCGACGAACTCGTTTGCCGGCGGGAGCTACCGCGGATCGGTTAGTATTGGCCCACCGAAGAGCAGCAGCGCGCGGTGCTCGACTGTCGGCGCCCGGCGCTTTGAGCGCATTCCTGAGCAGCGCGTCGAGTGACAAGCGGCCGGCGAGTCAGTGCGCTCGCCGACAATGAACGATAGATTACGACCAATGCCAGAGACACTAGCAGCAACGCCACTGACTCCAGCAACACCGACCACAACACCAGCACCGACACAAACAGTACCAGCTCCAGCACAGACCCCGAAGCAACAGTGCAGCATCTCGTAGTGACCGACTCGGTTGATTGCGTGCACTGACGCCACTTACTCGCTCGCCATCATGGCGTTGGGAGCGACGGCGTTCGTGGCGATGTCGACAGAAGCTACAGCTCGTACTACGTCGATTGCGTATGAAGGCACTTCGTTCTGTCGTGAGTCAGTGCACACACGAGCGCAAGTGTGTGCGTATGGCTGCGATAGAGAGTGAGGTTTTGTAAGCGTGTAGCGATCGGTCTGCAGTGTGCTGCTTTCTTTCGTGTGACGTGTGAGCACCTACAATATTAATGCAGAAATGCGACGGCGTGTCAAAGTTGAACACATGGGACCCACATCGTTACACTTGTCTGCTCTATCAGAGCGTCCACCACACACACATGCACATGCACATGTACAGACCAATGCGACGGAAGCGACCACAGACGTAGCGAGTGCATTGATCGTGCGATGTACGCGACAGACGGACACGCGCGCCGTATCCTCAGACTCACTACTTGGTCGGCGCCCAGTAGTCGATGATGTCGAGCGCGACCTCGCAGCTCTCGCGCACGACCTGCTCGCTGTCGCGCAGGTACACTTTGAGGATCTCTTCGCACTCGGGCGTGCCGATCGCCCCAAGCGCTTCGGCCGCTTCGTGGCGCACCATGCGGTGCTCGCTGTGGTCCATCAAGACCTTCTTGAGCGCCGGCACGGTCACGGGGTTCTCCATCTGCCCCATGACGTATGCGACTTCGTGGCGAAACAGCGCGCTCGCATCGTTGTAGCCGTCCGCGAGCGCGAGTGCGGCGTCCTCGGTGTTGCGGTTCCGCAGCGAGAACATCGCGCGGTAGCGGTCAAAGAGCGACTTGGTCGGGTCGAGCAGCGTCGCTTTGAGCGTCGCGGTCGGCACGTCTTTGCTCGCCGCTGGTGCTGGGTCGACTGACAAGTACGGATTGCGGTCGTGCTCGCCCTCAACGATCTCGCCCTTTGCTGTCTGCGCCTTGTACTTGATGAGCCGCAGTGCGAGGTCGCACGTCTCCGAGACTTCGGGTGCTGGGTCGTTTGCAAACTGCTCGAGCACTGGCAGCGCCTGCTCGTGGCCGATCGCACCGAGCGCCTCGGCAGCTTCGTGGCGCACCATGCAGTCGTCGCTCTCGTCCGCGACGATGCGCTGGAGCGTCGCGCATGCATCGGCGTCCTGGAACTGTCCAATGACATACGCGAGCTCGTGGCGCATGAGCTCCGAGTCCTTCTTGTTCTCGAGCGCCTGGAGCAGCACCTGGAGGTCCTCCTTCTGGCCGCGCGACCGCAGGTAGAACACTGCGCGCGTGCGCTTGCCCATCGGCTGGCTCAAGTCGAGCAGCGACGCTGCAAGCGCATCGAACGACGGGACGGCTTCCGTAGCAGTCATTGTGATGGTATGTATGTATGTGTGGGCGTAGGAGGCAGGTGGCTCGATGACTGGTGGCAGCGCGCTTGAGGATGGCGAAATGGACCGAGCAGGCAGACGCGGAGACGAGCACTGACAAGCACGAGATGCGGGCAGGCACGCGGTGACAGAGATGTGTCCACTTTTGACCAGCAAATGCAGCAGTGCGCGAAGCTGAAAGAGCACGTGGCTGACGCACTGCGATTGGCTGGCGAGGAGAGCGGACTGTTATTTGCTACAAAATTACAATACAGGATAAACAGTTTACTGAATTCGTATACAAACCCAGGTTATTGATAGTACTACACATATACAAGTATCTAAGTATAAATTTTGCATCGCAAGTGTTACCACATCATTTCTTCATGTCAAGCCTCTTAAAAGCTGTATAACTGCTATATATACGTACGATTCTCAAATTCTACATATATACCCGCATTGCGCAACTTTCGATCAATCTTGACAGGCAGCAGCCATATTCTGAAGATCTTCTCGGCGTCCTAGCTGATCGACCGACGTGAACTGAACGACGTGCAGCTGCTGAGGTCGTAGCGATTGGCGGTGGTGAAGCTTCACTAGATCACATCACATCATATCACATCACACGCAGCATCGGCTGAGCGACACCGACAACAACGTCAAGCACAATGCAGCTCTTCGTACGCACGGTGCGTCCGTAGCTCGTGTGTATGTGTGGGTGTATGCGCTTGCAGTCGCGCTGTAGCTGCATGCTGTCTAAGCTCAGCTGTAATGTATTCGGTGATGAGCTACGCACTCACTGACGTGCTTCATTCGCTACATCTTGCAATGCATTAGGATGCGGGACGCACGCTCGTGGTCGCTGCCGACGCTGACACGCTCATACGCGACGTGCTCGTGCGCGTGCTCGAGAAAGATTACGAGCAGCGCATGCGTCGTATGACAGTGCTGAACAACAACGATGGTGATGATGATACGGACGACACGGACGACGACACTGACGCGTACTCTGAAGTAGACTGCGACCATGCTGGCAAACCGAATAGCGCCAAGGTCGCAACGTCTGTGCTTCGTTACACGAGCGCAACGTCGCGGTATCTCCACTACGGCGGTGTGCCGCTGCGGCCACAGCGTGCGCTGTGCGAATACGGGATCCAGCCACTTGCGACGCTCGAGCTTGCAGCGCGCGTGCGCGGCGGCTGCTTCAGCTTTTCGATCGCGCTCTGGATCATCATCTTCATCTGCTGCCTCGTGAGCATCTGCACGTGCGGTCTCTCGCTCGGTGTCGCAGCGTGTCTGCTGCCATTCGCGCTGCTACTGCCGCTCTGCTGTCTGTAGAGTGAGTGTGAGAGAGTGCGAGGCAACAGTCGCGCGAGTACGAGTGTG
>JAADWX010000995.1:0-11602 GCA_023336405.1 Globisporangium echinulatum | reverse complement strand
CTGGGCACGCGCCGTTCGAGATGTTGGCGACACACGCCTGGCCCGACACACAGAAGACGCCCTCAACGCCCTCGACGCTCATCGGCGACTGGCCCGGACCAGAGCACACGTTCTTGTCGTAGCTGTGCACGCGGACGTGGACGTTCGACGCCTCCTTGGCCGAGATCGTGCCGAGCGCGAGCGCCGCCGTGGCTGCGATGAAAACGAGCTTCTTGCAAAACATGCTGGAGTCTGTTGAGAGAGAGGAGAGGAGGTGGAAGCTCTTGAAGGCTCGAGGCGAATCCGGAAATGAGCTCTTGCTGCAACAGCGGAGCTGCAACAGCGGAGCTGCTCGTTTGAGCCAAATCCACTGCGATTTGACCAAGCCCAACACCTGCTGCTAACCTGCGAGCCTGTTGTGGGCGAGAGTGTGCTGCGCCTCACATACAAAGGGGTGGATCTCCACATGTGGTGGCGCTCTATTGAGACTGCCTACGCCAATCGCACCAACTGGGTGGATTTTCGACTGTTTTTGTGTGCCAGTAGACTCGCGAGCAGCTCCGATCCTGATATGGAGCCTTGCTATTTCGGGTGCACCTGCTCGAAACGGCTTCATAATCCTGCCATTTGTATGTAAACTGATTTATCGACTACCCTGAATACAGCTTATATTGTGCTCAATAGCGACACGAACACCTGACACAAAGAGGGTGAATCTGTCCAACAAATGTGTGTAAATCATGCGATCGCTTTCAGCAGGGATGATTCTTGATAAAAATAGAGAGTCGTCATGTTTTTGCCCGCTCTCTGTGAGGTCTCTGCTGCTGCTGCGCATGTGCCACTTGCAGCAGCTTGCATATGAAAACGTGCGCACTCATGCTTGTCACGTCGTGCATTGTGTTCGTCGAGCAGCAGTCGTCACGTCCATCGTGACGAACTGCGCTATTCCTAGAGCTGCTATATCTAGAAGCTATTTGTGGACATGAGTTTTGTGCATCGCCAGTTTCACCTGTGAAAGTGAGTACGCAGCCGCTCGTGGTGGGTTCACTTCGTCACACTTGGATTTTGTATGTCTCACTCTTCCACGCAATACAGGGTGGTCAGCACGTGCGTGGGTGACAATGCGGTGGATAGCTTGCAACGACTGGCTCGCTATGCTGCTCATGTGGTTTGGATCGTAGGTGCACACCTCACGATGTGATATCCGTACGCCCAGATGGCGGCGACCTAACAAGCAGCATGCTGTACCTGGTTTATTGGTCGATCGGATTCTTGTTCGCAACTGGAGCATGCATCCGTTCACTTGCTGCTCGCATTGACTTATGTGCTTGCGTACAGGAGCAAAAGTGAACCCGTTTGCGACGGTGCCACTCTCGCACGTGAAGATCCGATTGTGTAGAAGAAGAGCGTTTGGTGCCGACGTGAACGTTCTCCACCAGCCATTCCCAGCTCAAGTCGTGCGCTTGATGTGGTAAATGGCATGCTCGCTTGTATTAGCACGTGGACAGAGGTATCGTGCTGCATGTTGCAGCGAGCCGAAGCTTCCAATGCTCGAGTGAGTCAGTCGCAAGAGCACCGTTGGAGGCACGTGCTTTGGTTTGAGTGTTCATACAAAACGCAGGCTTCTTGCAAGCGTTTGGTGTGGTCACACGATCTGGTAATTTCTGGCGTGGACCACTCGCATCTTTTGACATGCATGAGCTGAGTCAACAAGCTCCACCGAACCGATCCAAGATCAGCTTTGAATCGTTGTGTGGTCCGCGCTCTTGCTCGAGCCTGTCTTGCTCGATCGCAATGCATGTCGAACAGCGCATGTGCGCTCTCCATTTTTGTCTCGCCGTGACTTGCCTCGCTTTGCAGCTGTGTCTCGCATTCGTAGCTCTTGCGTGCTTACTACGACCACCGAGTCGACAAAGTTATCAACCTCGTCCAACCTCCTCTGGGCTTGAGTCACGAGCACCATTACCACGTGGGGTTGGCAACGGAGGGCTTGAAATGGCGGTTCAGGTAGTGAAGATCTATGACTTGCAACCTGTGTAGATCTCGGTCAGTGATTGGGTCTTGCTAGATGCGTGTGCAGCAGCAGTCAGTGATCGGCATTGATCACAGATTATCGCATACGAGCTGTCGAACGCGCTGTTGATTGGCATCAATCATTGCAGCTCAAAGGGACGAGCAGCGCTATACCGTACGCAGTCCAGTCAACCAGCAAGGCGCGTGCACGAACACGAATCAACGAGGCAACACAGCAGGTTTGGCTGATGTTGCTGTTGCTGCCAAGCAATGGATGGCGGGCGTTCCTCTCGACTCGGTGCTACAACAGAGTGTCTGCTGATAGGCTAGTCACACCAGCAGTTATGTAAAGTACTCGCTTGCAGTAACGAGCGTGTCGGTGCTGTTGTAGCTGCCGATGTGCTCGACCGACTGGACGTACCAGTGGAAGAGGTCAGCCGCAGCATCGCGCTGCAGCTTGTGCATCATCGAGTAGTTGAAGCTCGTCACGGCGCTCGCGAAGAGCATCGTCGCTGGCGCGAGCGACGGCAGCGAGCTGTACACGTGCAGCGTGTCGACATCCACAGACGACTCGCTCTTTAGCCCAAGCTCCACGTGCTGTGAGAACGGGTACACGCCGACGTTCGTGACAGCGGCGTCGCTGAGCACGCAGTTGCGCACAGTGAGGCTCGAGTTCGTGTTCTCGGCGTTGAGCATCTCGTGGACGTACACGGACTGGAGCTTGAGCTCGTGGCCGATGAGCAGACACTGGACTTCGTGGTCTACTTTCCGCGCGAGGTCCCAGAAGCCGGTGCGGTGCACGTTCACGCCTTCGCTGCTCGTGAATACGAGGTTCGCTGCTGTGCTGTAGAGACCGACAACATCACTACCGCTCGGACGAACGCTGTTAATGTTACTACTTTGTGGCTCGAGTGCGCTGCGCAGGTCGCACGTCACGTCCATCTTGAGGTGCACTGGCGCATCGTCGCATGTGCGCAGCTTGCCACTGTGCTTTGCGAGTCCGAACGCCAGGATTGTCGATACAACGAGTGCGCCTTGGAAACTTGCGTGCTCAGCTGCGCACTGGTCGATTGCACGCTGCATGTTCGCTCGACTCCCTTGCGAGAAGAGCGCGGCGCTCGGGTTGCCGGTCGCTGGCGGCGCGCTATCGAAGTCGCGCTGCGTCGCGTCGTCGACCGGTAGCAACGGCGTGAAGCCCGCGTGGTCGAGCTTGAATAGCGGCTCGATGAACCACTTGGACACGGCTTCGTGCAGCACGCCGACCCACGGGTTTACATAGTGCATGCTCTCGTACAGCGATGGCAGCAGCGGTTGCTCGGCCGTTGTCGCGACCATCGTTGTTGTGCTGCTGCTGCTGTCATCTTCAGCGACTGCGCAGGCAGCAGCGGCTGCATTCTCAAGCAGCGCGTTGAGTACAATCGCGCCGGACGCTGCGTCCGACATGTAATGGTCGCTAAAGAGCACGACGCGCGCAAAGCGCTTGTGCGTCTTGTCGACAAACACGCGGATCGCAAATGGCAGGTCCTGTTCGCGGTTGAACGGCTTCTCGCACTCGGTCTCGACAAAGTGCATCCACGCCGCCGACTCCTCAACGTCCTCAGTCTCCGTGACGCTGTAGAGCGCCTTGAGTTCGAACGCATCGACAAGTTGCGGGCAGATCATGGCTTTGAGCGGCGCGTGGCCTGGCAGCAGCGCGACGCGCATCTTGGGGTGGAGGTTGAACGTCGCAAGCACAGCAGTTGGGAGGTGGCGCAACAGCGTCGCGACGTCGCCGCGGAGCGTCATGACGTGCGCGAGCTTGGCGCTCGTCTGTGGATTCATTGCGAAGAACCGCTCGTAGCCAAAGAGCGGGAACGTGCTGGGCGACATCGTGTATGTCGGTATGCAAGCAATTTGGCTAGCGAGTGCGTGTGAGAGCGATCGAGAGAGTGGGGGACTGAAGTGCTTGGATAGAGTCTCGAGTGCTCCGAGATGCTGCTGCTACAATGGGATGCTACGCGTTGCCTACGTGGGCTATCTTTAGCACAGATCGCATGCTGCATCGCGATGGTGCACACCAAGGCTTAAGCAGGCAAAACCTGAGCTACTCGAAGCTACCAGAGCGAGTCCAACAACACACATGCTGGTGCGCGTCTGCGATACAAATGCGCTTCTTTTAGATGCAGCTCAGATGCAGCTCCTCGGATCGTTCGTCCTTGATCGCGTGGTCGTCCTGATCACACGTGTGCGAGACACCAGTGCGATATGCTTCTAGCGTACCACTCGAAGTGAGCTGTAACAAAGAGCGTCGTCGTCACTCACTCCGACCACATTCAGGGCCTTGACTATCGAGTAGAGCTCGATCGCTTCGATCACGACGTCGTCGCACGGGACGCGCATGGTCACTTCCTTTGGCGCGTGCAAGTACGTCAGTTTGATCTTAACGACCAGCGAGCCATGCTGCCGACACTCAGCGATAGTGTGAGCGTCTCGTTGTTGACGATTGTGCTTGACTCGTTCTTAATGAGAACGGTCTCGAGTGCCGTCTTGGTCCTCGCAGTGACTTCAATGCGACCAACGACAGTGTTCTTGGTGTTGCGGCTGCTCGCTGCGATATTGGCTTGTTGACGTACTTGATGGGCACGCGTCCAGGTAGACTGATGCTGAGCATTCAAATGAGCGCGCGATACAGGTCATAGAGTAGTCGGTTCTGTCAGCGTGACCCGACGTGAACTCGAGGAAGAGCGCTCGTGTCGAATGCGCACACAGTGCCGTTGTCACAGCGAACGCGACAGCGAGCACAATCGCGAAGATACCTTGCATGGTTTGTGACAGCCGCAGATGAACATAGGTGCTTAGAACTTGGTGCGACACGACGAGCGGCACGTACGCGGCACAAGTGCTTGTTGTGGTGCTCATCGGCCTTGTGGCGCTCGACGTCCTTAGAGCCCTGTTTGAGCATCGTGATGTTTCCAGCTGCTCTCGACGTAGTACGTCGGAGACAACGTCGTGAGAACCTGGAAACATCAATTGAAGTCCGGCAAGCACTTCTACTGTCAGCACAGCGTCGCCGAGACACCAAGCAACGAAGCAATTCGAGCCAGCGAACGAACGAACAAACAGTTTATCGTCGCGTCATGACCTTCGCGACAACGCGAAAGAACTCGAACATCGTCTTTGGTACGAAGCTCTTCGCCGTGTACTTGGACGTTACGATCAAAATACACAGACACGAGAGAGGCCTCCCCACTTCTCCTTTACTGTTTCCTGGTGCACGCACTCAGCAAATGCGCTCGTTCGACATCGGAGCAACAACATCAGTCCAATAGCGAAACGACTGGAGAATGGATACAGAATTGTTACAGCGTTATGCACTATGATCGAATGCACCATTCAGCCCATGTATGACGTTTGCAGCAAACGAGATCCAGAAGAAGTTAATTGAAATATCGATGCGTGGCAAGACTATCGGCTTGATGATGGACGCTTGGACAGACAGCAGAGACCACTTCGTCGCCGTGATCGCGGTCGCAGCTGCAAGCGACAACAACTCGCGCTCACAGCATCTTCTTTGCATGTCGACGCTCGAAGACGAGGCAGACCAGTCGAGCGACGCGATCATCTTGCTGCTGGACGACCTGCTCGACGGGTACCCCATCGACAACATCGAGAAGCAGCTGGCCTTCCTCTTGTGCAACCACGTCGCAGTCAACGCAGCGGTGGCGCGCAAGATCGATGCCCCGATGGTTGGCTGAGCAAGCACCGATTGAACGTCGCAGCTGAGCGCGTAAGCGCGCCGTCGCAGCACGTGTAGGCTCACAAAATCGCGATGCACATGACGCGACTGCACCATCTCAGTCAAATCGACGCGCTCATGCCGAGCAAGAAAAACGACACGCGCTAGAGTAGCTCATTTGAGATGGTCTCCCGCTGCTTTGTGATCGCAGGCAACAACAACAGAACCAACGGACACCTCGCAGTCGTGACGCCAACATCACGCGAGGAATTAGAGCTCAAAGACCTACTAGCACAACTGTCATAGATCGAACGCATGACAATGACGCATTTGAGTGAAATGTTGCTGTGTCTCTCAGACGTTCTTGCGTTTTTCGATCACGTTGTGTGGCACTTCCCAGTCACGGCCAAGTACCTATCGCCGTCGTCCAAGTTTTAAGGCTAGTTAGCGGCTAAACGACTGACGGTCACAAAGTTCTTGCAGCCTTGCGATCAATCGGGTCGGCATAAAACAACTAAAACGACAGACTTCATTTGCCGAGCAAACGCTGCTTGCGAGCTGCGGATCTCCGCGCCGAAGCTCAACGTACATCGATTTCGCGAGCTGGACTTTGTGGACAATGTACTTATCACCGTTTTACTAATGTGGCTTCTAGTACATTTGGTCATGTAGTAGGCGAGCGCTACAGACCTTTGGAGTGTATGCTCTAAGGATATTTGCGTGGCAGCAGCCACACAATACCACGCTTGAGCAGCATGAGAGGAGCTACTGCTTCCTCATTTGTCGCGAACTTCACGTTAAACGCGACAGCCGCAGCACGTAGTGCTACTACTATCACGACTACTGCTGCATTCTGATCGAACTGCGCGAAGGCGGCCGCTGTAAGAGCATTCGCCGCAGTACGTACGGCGAGGTCTTCAAGCGCCACTAAGGCGCAGCTTTACTTTCGTTGTGCGGCGAGGTCTTTATAGTGCGTTAGTCATGCTGCATCCATCAATCAAGAGGATTGCATACACAAGGACGTACGTGAGCTGCAGCCGCCGACAACGACGATAAGACGCGTCGCACATAGTCGATGTGCTCTCATGCTCGTCTTGCAGCACGAACTTGCGCACGGCATTATACACTCTAACAGATACGCAGTGAACACAATCGAAAGTCATCTGCGCGGATTCTATCTCTGCTATCCATTCGTAGCTGATCGCACCTCGGAGACCTCGCAGCAACAGCGTCGGCGTTGGTAGGTCTTCACTCACAAGCACTTTATTTATTCTGCAAAATATACATCACGACTGTTTATAAAACACCTGGATTCTGCAAATTAACTAATTTTATCGCAACCTTGTTAATCTGAACGCAAAAATGAAAAGTTAAATATTCTAAACCAACATTCCTCAGCAATCTATTAACCTAGCACATTCAAAAACGTTTCACATTGTTTTATTTCATTATATTCAAGTTTATAGTGATTGTTATTTGTTGTTAAGTTTGTATTGTGACTCACAATGTATACACCTTTATCTCCTAGTAAAACACCCTTTACTCACACTAACGAATATTGTTTTTTTGCGAATGGAATATTATATGGAGTGTGGGCGGCTTGTCAGTAATGTGGGGGTTCTTGCTGCTGTTGTGTAAGTGTGGCGTGTGCACGCGGCGGGAGCTCTTGCACTTGCTGTTGTGGTTGTGTGTTGTCTACGGTTGTTGGGTGACTTTATTCCTGAATATTATGTGCGCTTCACTGTACTTATATGTACTTTTTATTAAACCAATCGTGGTGAGTGAGCGATTGTAATATATGGCAACAGGTAGTAATTGCACTCAAAACGTTGGATATTTTATAGTATGGTGGAATACGCTAACCAAACGTACATCGCTATTATTGCACCCCTCCGCCCGGCCAATCACACAACGTATTTGTTTATTTTTAGCCAAATAAAAACATCCATTCAATTCGGACCATTCCAAAACACATTTTGTCCGAACCAAAGAAAATATGTGTATGCAAATACTTCAATTTAGTCATTGTGTGGCCAAACAAATACGCTAACCATTTGGACAACTAGGATTGGTTTACATTTGCCTGCTATGACGTGACTTGCGCTAATTTCATCACAACTCATCCATGAGTCTTGAGTGACTTGCTCCTGCAAACACGCAGAAGGCACGCGCCACAGCTGTAAGTGCTTATTTTCGTTTTTTTACTTGAGCATAATTTGAGCGAGGACTTTGTCCACGCAAGCATCCAGAGCAACCCGTCGGGTGCGCGTCAGGTTGAAGTCGGAATCAACAGCTATGTGAACCGTTTACTCCGCCGCCTCGAGAGGCCTGACCTCGAGGCACGTCGTCTGACGTCGCACTCATTTCGGCGCGGTGGCGCCCAGCACGCGAATGGTGACGATGATTAGCATCGCATTGCATTTTGGATCTCAGGGCGTGGAACATGAGCGCTGCCAACAATGGCTTTGCATACATGTTTGACACGCCCCAATATTACAGGATGGTCGCTCGTGTACTCAGCGACTGGTCAAGCCTGCTGACGCGTCGTCGCTCGACAGTTGCACACGTGCTGAGCTCGACAAACTGATGTTGCTTCTCTTCGACGCATGCAGCGGCCACACAAGTCGACGAATGAATGTCGACAGCACTGTGCTGTCGAGCTTGACTGCAACACTTGTGTTGCAGTACCCATTGATTAAGGAACTGAGCCAAAACGCGCAGATTGCCAAGCGCATCGAGTCGTGTGTGCTCGCCGTCGGATACACGGATGTTAATCTCACCTCATAGTCGGCGGCTCTTTCCCAAAGCACCACGCCAGTCGAGAGCGAGACACAGAGCAGCGCACCCAGCGCAAGCGCTATGTGCGGCCACGACGCTGCTGTGATCAACGAGTTGTTAATGATGAACAGTAAGATGTCCGAGCGTTTGCGCGTTTGCGAAGCAGCGCTATTACCTGGAGAGAGGCTCAAATGCACACGAGGAGACAAGAAGTCAACGCTAACGTCGATACTGAAGAGCCAGTTGGACAATAGCCAAGCGACGCAAGAAATAGCCAGCGTCAAACCTGTCGTGGGTGGTACGCTTGGTACACAAACGTGCCACATACGTGGGATAGCGGCAGCGATCGCAAACGTCGATCGGATGCACGCTTGCATGTCGCCTTCATTAAACTCATTCTCCCGAACGAGTCGTGCTCGAGGCCAGGAACGTGGCGTACAAAGACCCGGTGCTGGCCACAAAGCAGCAGCGGCAGCGTTTTAGCGATCGTTTAAGACCACTGGATTTGGCACAGTCGTCAAAGAAATGCGGTGCTTGCACCGCGTGGGCGTGCTCAACGCGCTTGTCGGTTCGTACAGGTTACTGCTGTGCACAGACGAGTTCACGGATCCATCTTCCAAAGAAACTCAAGACATCTTAGCACCACGCGCACAAGCGTAGGCAGACATTTCGTAGCTTCATAAATATGTAATAAACTCTTATTGCATTCGATGTTGTTGATCTCACACCACACAGGCGTTGTGCTAGGGCTCCAGCGCTCATTGATCAACCGAAAAATGGCGCATACCTTGGCAGTCTTGTATAGCCACACGCAGTCGCGCTCGCACACGTGCATACTTTCGCGCACGGACCTGTTTGCTTGCGCTGGAGCGACGGCTTTCACGAACGTCGTTTGTGATTGTGATTGTGAGGCGCCAGTGTGTCGACATTTGCTGTTTGATTGCTGTTTTAGTAATGGCGGCTGGATTCGAACCAGCAATGCACAGGGCCGAGTCCACGCTGCTCGCGCCAATGATCTGCGCCGACATTGTGGTCGAGATGGAGCTTTGAGCTCAATTCGTTTGTTTTCGTGAATGACGGAGCGGCCGTGTTCACATCCTGCATTTTTCATTGTGGCCCCGACAGCACGATTTCTTAATATGCCATGAACCACACACCTGCATAAACCGTCAAAAACCGTGTGTGTTTGCCTGTTTCGTTTTTTCATTCTCGGCCCACAGCGCATTTCAGAACTTCTCATTGTGCTCGCACGCTTGAGCCAAAAGAAGAAGGGCGTCCCTAGACACAACCAGTACCCAAACCTCAATTGGTTGAACGTGGTCAAAACTGCTCGCTTGTTTTAACCTGCTTTGCAAAATGATTCAATCAGGCCAAAACCTTTCATACTCGATTGTATCAGGTTTTCGCCAAGTTGTCCGACTGTGTCCGCCAAAAATACCTAGTCCGCTAGGTCACAGTATGGTGTATCATCGTCAACTCTCCAACCTATCTTTATTTTTGTATTGTCAGTTTTGGCTAATAGGATGCGGCTGGTCAGTAAACTGCGAATCTTTTGCGTTTACAATGAAAATTTTGCTGACGATTAACAAATGAAACGCTGACCGAACTTTGAGGGCTCTCCGACCATGCTCCGACGTATTGAGTCGAAGAGATTCGAAAATATATGTGCGCTACTACAAACTACAAGTCATATGCATATCATTTGCCACATCTCCAACAAAACTCCGTCCAACAACACCAGTACCGCACCAACATGTCAATGTTGAATAATAGTCTTGCGCCTGTCCAACTCCAGAAAGGCAAAGGACAGATTATTATATCTACATAGTTGCAAATATACTTTCAAACAAGTGATTTAGCGGTGTAACATATTTATATCGTGTCTATTGATCTTTCATCGATCTGAAAGGTGTCATCAATAAAACTAATGTTGTAAAAATGTTGTCATGGGAAAATGAAGTGCATCGTCAAGCAGAATTTTCCAAAAGAGCTTAGTTTAGTGGCAGTGCGGGCAGCGCGTGGCAGTGTCCACGTGGCAGTGTGGGCGGTGAGCGGCTCTAGCTGTGTGGAGACGCGTGGCAGTGCGGGTGGCAAAGCGTCTTTCGTTGCGTGGTGGCCCGTGGCACTGTGGGCGGCGAGTGGGTTGCGGGAGATTTTGCTGCGGGGGGGGGGCAGTAGTTGTTGTTGACTCTTGCTGCTGTTGTGGTGTGTGAGCTGGGCTCTTGCCTCTGTTGTTGTGCTATGTGGGCTCTTGCTTCTGTTGTTGTGTCGACGGCATGGCGAGTATTGGGGAGTACTTGCTGCTTTTGTGAATGTGTGGCGTGTATGTGCCGCGTCAACAATTGCTCTCGCTGTTGTTGTTGTGTGTTGTGCATTGTGGTAGTTGGGTGACATTGTTTTAGAATATTTTTTTTTCGCACTTACATTAATTAGTTAATAAATTATCATTTTGTGTGAGCAATCAATTATATATGTCGACAGAACGTTGGATACAATATGGAATTGTCAATTGTACGAATGTTTTTTTACAGTTGTCACAGTAAATTAAATTTGATTAGTTGAATGTTTTTTAAATGATATATATATATATATATGTCATACACATGCTAGCACTTTCGTGGCTTGAACAAAAGTTGTTTCTTTAAACAATGCATTTTATTTTTTTTGCTTCTCATCATTATATTTTCTGTTCGATGAATAGATACTCCTTTCTCAGAATAGCAACATTGCTAAACCGAAAAATATCCGTTAAAGTGTATAATGTTCGATCATGTAAGTCGAACCAAAATTTTAGCTTCATATTTGTTGTACTGTACAACAAATAATTGTTCAGCGTATTTATTGTATGTCTATTGAAATATAGATAAAAAGTTGCAACAACTGGTATGTAAAATGTAACATCAAGCAGCGGTATATTTTTTAATTGACTGTAGATACACCGCATT
This sequence comes from Globisporangium echinulatum, assembly GCA_023336405.1. Classification (NCBI taxonomy): domain Eukaryota; phylum Oomycota; class Peronosporomycetes; order Pythiales; family Pythiaceae; genus Globisporangium; species Globisporangium echinulatum. Next base: position 172 of record JAADWX010000995.1, on the reverse strand, counting down.
TTGTATACTTGTATCTAAAAGCGCATTCCCTATACAGTGCGCGCCAAAATCTTACGGGTACCATTGAAAAAACCAAAATTAATATTTCACTTGCAAAAATTCGTTTGCGAGCAACATTTTTGTGAGCTGATAGAACCAACTGCGAGCGTTCTGGTGGTGAAATTTCAGCTCG
>JAADWX010000994.1:0-11606 GCA_023336405.1 Globisporangium echinulatum | reverse complement strand
AATTTTCCACCCGGACTTCAAGTTCGAGGTCGGTGAGTTCAACCTCACAGGACCCCAGGGTTAAATATCACAGCAGTAGGTTATATTTGTAGGAGTAAGGTTTTACCGAGTAAAACCTCTAGGAGCCCATCGGGTGCTTTAGGCAAGCAGAGCATTAGGGCCGCCGACAGCGGCAGGCAGCAGCAGGAACCAGCAGTTCATTTTAATTCAGTTGCAAATTTACCATCAAGCACACAAGTCGCCTCCGCTTCTCTCTCGCTGAGACCTTCGGCTCAAGACCAGCTCGGCCAAGGCAATCGGCTCTCCCAGCGAGAGTTCCCTTTGCGAAAGTCAGCGCTTCCTCAAGATACGGGATCAGTGCCGTCCAGCTGTTCGCTCACGCGATAAGCAGGACTGGCTTGAGTCCCATTACATGATAGGTTATTATTTGATGACAACCTAACCTCCTGATCTCGGATTATGTAGTGAAGTAGTTGATGTATTCATACATATTTTGGTACACCACGCTCATCTTAAACACTCCGTCATTGCCCAGTTCCTGATGGTCAGCGACAATGTTCTATAAAGCAACCTACCGTGCGAAAACACTGATTGAAGCAAGTACAGTCACAAATGGCACAGCGACTATTCTTTAACCATTCGATATCGTCATCGCAAATACAGGTATGATGAGGATCTGCAAGCGCCGAATTTAAAAAGGCAACTATATCACATCAGATCGTTGTGATTCTCATAACGAGTACGTAGTTGTCATTTTGTGCTCTTTGTGTCATTTTAATATCGTTGACGCGGAGTGTAACCTCAAAAGCGACGTTCAGATAAGTAGCTCCACGCCGCTGATGTTTTACACATCAGACGATTGGCGTCAATACATTGAGACTCAGTTGCGGTCGTTTCAAATAATTTGTTGCCTCGTCATTTATGTGGTTCATGTCCGAGGTTGTCCAACGACACTGTCATCAACCAATCATGATCCCAGATTTTGCAAATCAAGTAATAGCTACATAATAAATAGTTCATCTTCAGTTCATCGATCCACACGAAAGCAAAATAAGCAAAACTGGAAGACGAGTGAGCCAAGACTCGAGTTTAGCCTCTCCATACAGCACGATCAACCTCACTGAACAACAAAAAATCTTAACAGCAATGTTTCTGAGGACGCTGTTAATACGACACTCCATGTAGACCGTTGCACATATCCACGGAACACAGTGTTAGACTTTGTGTTCGTGGCTTGACAGCCTATATCTTGCGCTTTTAATGGTCGTGCTGATCAAATGGATTGCTGACGGCATACAAAAAACTAAATCTGTTTTGTTTGTTTTGTAGCCATTATCGCGACATGGCATCCATGACGTATTGACGACATGGACGCCATGTCGCGGTATACCCATATAGTAAGAACTTTTCGTCGCTAATCATTTGTCGAAGCATATTGCTCGATTCAACTGGTGCGGCAGCATGGCCGATACAATTTTACTGGTTTTTATGTCTGCCAACAGCATTGTTCACGCTAATATACAGTAAAAAAGCACTGCTTTCTACCAGACCAGTCAGCAACGACTTTTCTTTGAACGAGAACACCAACCATACAATTATCACCCACCTGCTCCGTCGATGGATGTACTATCATGGAGGCTTTCCATGTTGCCATCTCGTCCGTCCTGTGATAGAGCTTATCGTTAAAGGCGACGGCGGCTTCCCCATCGCCATGATTAAGGGGCCTTTCGTCCTCGCTTAATTGAACCGCGCCGGCGTGAGCGGCTGCACTGGGTCTATCTTGGTGAGATATATTTGTACTTGACGCGCAGCGAGTAGGCTACATGATAGCGAGCTGACCGGCATGTGAAGATGTCCAAGACCCCATCCACACACGTCGTAACGTGGAAAAATTGTAAGTGGTCCGCGCCGCTTCGATAAGCACGCAAGCCTTACAAATGGCGCTTCGATCAGCGATTGTGGTGACTCGGAATTTCTCGATCGCGGACGATGCGATCATTGTACACGTTGGTCCGTCGCTCCTACGGCATGAGCGAATTGCCTTCACAATTTACTGTGGTCTGCGGCTGGATAAAATTGATGTGCAATGTAGTGAACTTATTTTCAATCCGACCAGTGAAAGCTCAAGTTGTACTGCTATAACGCAAACTACACAGATTGTAGACATGTGCTTATGTAAATATGTAATTGTCGTGTCGTATCCACCAGCGTCGTTTACAACGCTGCGACTCAATGTCAATAAGATATCGCAGATGTAGTTAGCGGATTGATCCACAACATGTTCATATCCTTGTGAGGGTGTTTGCAAGCGTCACACCGGATGACATGTACGACTATGCGTTACCAATGCGATTATAAGGTGAGGCTTACGAATTGCAGAGTGACGTGATGTGCATTTCATGTGGTCCGTTTTTGATGACAGGATTCATACAAGTTGTAGTACGCTAGCAGATACCAACTATACTAACCACGCCTCTTAGTGAGAAGTGTATCATAAGAGCTTAGAGTGCGTTGTTACCAGTTGTGGTACTACGTCAAAATAATAGAGCTTACCACGATGATGCTCAACAGTCGATAGATGCTATTCCTTACTGCCACGAAGGTGCGGCCATTTAGTCCTGTGTCGGCATCGCGCATTTTCAATGGTAGTGTGAGGCACATATTTGCACTATATTTAAGATTTTAACTGTTATCGCATTCCCTTCAAGTCGCACAAAATGCGGTTCAAATTAAGACGTCCGCCTGTTGTTTCATCAATGTGTAATATGATGTTGCTATGTGCGACCAGTGTCATAAATATGCATCACAAACGAGGACGTCGCATTAAATGACGTCGCATCCAACGATGGCGGTTATGAAATTTCGTCAACGTACTATTAAACGACGTGCTGAAAAGAGTAAAACGTGGGCCATCTTATACGATAGTAGTATAATTCTGCATCACAAAAACAACGTATAGGAGCATAACCTGACAAAGTATAGCGATAGATCACGAATCAGTGAGTGCGTTGTGATCTTGATGTGTCGTACAACGAATGGTTTTCATTGGTTGTCTCGCGTTGCACTCGATGCACACTTGTCTACTATTTCTTCCGTGCCTTGCCATAGCTGCTATATCGCCATGCCGATGAATAACGATTCGGTCGTACTCCCACACACACCTAGTAATACTGGTATCATCGCGTCAAATCTGTGTGTCATTCCGTCCGCCTAGATGACATGTTGGACAGTTGTTAAGCGTGTTGTGTCGTAGTCGCCAATCAAAATAACTATTCGTTCTACCGGCAATCTGCATCGTCAAACTTTCATTGCCGGTGCATATATATTCCTCTCACGAGCATCGACCGACCATCACGCAAACGTAGAATGCTGACATAAACATGGCCGTAAGTAAGCATGGACAAGGCCAGTCAAATCACGGGTACATAAAAAGCCTTGAAAAAGCATGAGCATGGGTAGGCGAAGGACGAGCGGCGTCGTCGCAGTATATACATGCCTAGCAAAACTAAACGAACGCTGTGTGCGACTAAGTAGGCTACTTTGTTTAAGCCGAACTAAAAGAGTGCGAAATGGTTGTAATTCTTGATCTATGGTGGTTCGACGATGCTAACGTTTATTGTATAAGTCTACGTGAACTTGACCTAGATCGTAATTAACCTAGCCCAATGTCAATACTGGACCGAAACAGCCATGATCGCGTGCTATACGAGGAAAATGTAGATGACCACGAAATACTCTAAGAAACAACAATACAAATTGTAACACCCGAACCATGGTCAAGTCGTAATTATCACAAAAACGATGAAATTGCAACAGTGAATATTGTTACCCATTTTCATCAATTTTACTATGCAATAATAACATTTGGATGTTCTTCGTCGTGTGTGCTCATAATTAAATGGTATGATTAACATATATTGTCACAATCCAATATGTTGAGTGTTCGCAAATAGGATTGAGATTATCGCAATATTTAGATACTACACAATGAAAATCGAAGTGTATCACAACATGAAACCAATATAGCTTGATATTAGTATACTCTGCGACCAATGAACACGCAAATCATTCCAGTTGTCTCACATTGCAATGCGTCCCACTGTCGACGAAGACCTGCCCGCGCAGCTGCTGCACGCATGGTGCCGCATTCGATCGCTCCTCGGTGTCGCTGCCTGCATGATCGCGCACGGCCGTCGTCACTCTCACTGGCACTGTTGCAGTCGTCGCCGTCGTGGCCGCCACTGTCGACGACAACAACCAGATCTGCTTCGCATCACACACTCACACGCATTGCGTAGCCGTCTGCGCGTGCGATGGCGTCGCGTGGCCAGTTCCCTTTCCAGCTGCTGCCGCTGCCGCTACCAGGCTCCACCTCGTCGGCGTCGTCGTCGTCCGCTCCACCGCCGAGTCACACATATGGACAGACGCATTTACAGTCCGAGCTGCCACAGCCACTGCCGCAGCCATCACAATCAGCACAACAGGGCGGCATGTGGTCGGAAGACGAGCACGACCGGTTCCTCGAATCTATGCAGTTCTTTCCACAAGGTCCATGGCGCGACATTGCAGCATTTGTCGGGACGCGGTCAGTCCGTCAAGTGCAAACGCATGCGCAAAAGTACCACGAAAAGATCGCACGACGCCTTCGTGGTCTCCGCAAAGACCGCAAGCGGCTCGCACGGCCTGAACACAGGATTGACGACGACATGATGAGCCTGTGCCGCGACTACAGTATCGAGTCTGTCGCTGGTCCACACACAGCGCCGCCTGCGACATTATGGAATTCGTATGGCGATCTGCTCGCACCGCGTACCCATCGCCAGCAGCCGCTCGAGCTCGAGTACCGCCACACACCCCAGCACCAGCAGACTAATGACCCGATGCTCCGTGACTACCGCGCGTACGACTACATTGCGTACATTGAGGAGGAGTTTGCGTACCGCGACGCAGCTGAAGAAGCTGCGACGGCCGAGCGTGAAGCGGCAGCAGCAGCCGCGCACGCAACGACCGACTTGCCCGCGTTTAGCGACTGCCTCGACTATCTCATTGACGTCTTTGGGTCGAACCAGCTCCATCACACAGCACCGGCATGGCGCATGCAGCGGCACCGTCTGTGAGTGTGTCGTTATTGTTTGAATGTATGTATGGGGATGAGCTGTTGTAGTGGCGTGTGTATCGTGAGCGAGAGGCTATGTGTATGAGATGCTGGCGGCGCGTCCGCTGCGTAGTCCGTCCGTCCGTCAGTCGATCGTTGTGAGCGAACGAGGCAGCGTGACAATCGTCACTTTACTTTGAGTGTCTGTTCATTGTACTTGCGTTGTTCATTCGCACTTTGGATCGTGGCACGCACGATCCAAAATGAAGACGAGAGCAACACTGTACAGTAGGTACAGCGCCACCTCGAATGGATGGACAGCAACGTTCAACAAAAGGCAATGACGCAATGCGTTTAAGCGCAACCTATACGGCTGCTCTGTACGCTTCGTATGTCTGTCATCCGTACTGTGTGTGCCTACACGATAGGCTCACTAGCGACCTGGGTGCCTGTTCCACTCACTCGGGTCACGTGGATCCAGCAGGCGCTGGTTGTACTCGAGACGGTCGATGCGCAGTACGTCCTCGAGCACGACTGCAAGTAGTAGCAGCAGTGCTGCGTCTGCATGTGCTGCGACCTCGAGCACGTACGAGTGCTTGAGCACTTTGGGCAGCACGGCGACGCGCGCGACTGCGACCTTGGGCGCTCCGCCACGTTCGAGCCAAAAGATACCCGAGTGCTTGCGCCAGTCGCCGTCAAACGTGATACTGCAGAGTTGGCCCGAGAGAGCGTCGCGAAAGTCAATGCGCAACATCGAGTCCTCGAACCAGAGTGAGTTGCTCTCGCCGAGCTTGACGTGCACGTCGCCAAGCGGCTCAGTTGCTGCGTTGGTGCCATTTACAAACAGTGTCCGTACACCACGTTGGCGCGTTGGCTTGAGATGTGCGATCGAGCGCTTCTCGGCATCGAGGAGCTCCGTGAACGCTGCACGGTCCAAGCCGGATCGAAACACGACGTGCTTCGTCTCGAGGTCTTTGAACGCAATTTTGTTTGGTGAAAACATCTTCTTGAGCTTCAGACGCAGCGGTGCGTCGTGGCAAAAGCGTGCATCGATCGCTACGAACTGTTCGGTCAGTGTTGCGAGTTCGATGTTGCCGTACGACACGTCAGTAGCGGCAGCGCTCGAGTGAACACTCCCCATTGCAGTATTGCAAGCAGCAGGTCGAGTATGTGTTGAGCTAGCAAGTTTGCGAGTGCGAGCGTGCGTGCTCGGTTGCTGTCGGAACATCGTGAGTGCGAGGGACGTGGTAGAGCTCGGATTGTGGGTACATGACCTGACAGTGACCGCGTTGGTAAAATATCGCTTTGTCAATCAAATACCTTGTGTAATGTAAATTTGAACATTTCGTATTGTTGAAATGATTGACTGTACATGACCTCATGACAGCGTAACCTCGTGTACACCGAGTGAGGAAGTTCATGTCGTGCGTTGTAACACAGCAAGGTCATGTTCCCACCATAAACGCACCGTCACGGCTCAGCTCTTGCCTGCGGTTCACGCACCCGCAGTTGGTCCACTACGAATATTTATTTACTTTGCAAGTCTTGTGGCTGCGATTGTACTCGAAGCGGCATCCTGCAACGACTCTGGTCTCGATGCCTGCTTGCTATCGCATCGTCGCCGTGATATGTGTGAATGATACACTGCATAATAAGTGGCACCGCCACTGCGCGAAAGCCCCTATAATTGTCCGTATCTGCTGTGGTGGGTGGGCGTCTGAACGTGACATGTGCCGGGTCAACTTCGAGCGCTGATGATCAATGCCACCAGCGCACACGAACGAGCAAAGCGTTGTATGAACTGGTATAACATTGATCCAGTATCCATAGCAGTCAAGCAGCCCTACCTCCTGCGCTCGCAAGCATGTCTCAACTATTTACAACTCGACTCACACACACGCCCTACTCCATCGCGACCCAGTGCGCTGTCGCCATCGCAACAAGTCCCAACGACCACGTTGCACTCGCTACCGTACTACCTGCCGACTTTTTCGTCGGACTCGGCGTACTGCTACCTCCAGTCCCACCACCATTCGCTGTCCCATTACTCGCCGCTTCAAACGCCTTCTCGTCAGCTGGTGCGATCACTGGGAACTTGCTGATATCAACTGCGAGCTGCGCAGTCGCCGTCGCGCCAGTCGCCCGCAGCGCTGCGACGAGCGCCACGTTCTCGATCGCCAGCGTCGGTGCGCCGGTACTAGAGCCGCTCGGACACGCTGCGCCTTGTGCGACAATCGTCCACTCCGTCCGCTTACTATCACTCACACACGCAACGTATTGGATCGCCGCCTTGTCGGTCACACCGTACCAGCGACCGTCAGCTGCCCGCACTTCGACTGCGTTATCGCCAGTCGTTGGCTCTCTCGGCGCCCAGCTCCAGATCATCGCTTCCATCGCTGCGCCATCAAGTCCATCCGGTGCGACGATGTTGACACCCGCGTTCACAAACGTCGGGATCGTTGCTGGTGTCACGTCAATCGGGTCCGTTGGCGATACTGTTGCGTTCATAGTACTACTGCCGCCGCCTTTGAGGTCGCTCTCGGACAGTGTCGCGTATCGCAATGCGCTGTGGAACGCCCGTACGAGACTTCCAGCGTTGTACGTCTTGCCATACAGCGTCTTCTCCGACCCAGTGCTTTGACTACCAGGAATGTCGGACCAGCCACTGCAGAGTGCTGTTAGCTTGAACATGAGCACGTTCTCTTTCGGGGTCGACACGAGCACGACGCGTTTGTTTGCAGCAATAAGATCGGCAAGTGTGAACGTTGTCCAGTCGCCGCCCTTGGTCTTGAGGTCGCTCGGTGTAAATATGAGGTCGCCAAACGCTGTTGTATACAGTTCGAGTAATGTTGTCAACTTGCCAAATGTCGCAACGTCATCGCCAATCTCAGTGTACAGCACGAGCAGCTCCGTTGGGTTGCGCTTGAGCCACGTTGCAATTTCCGTGAGCGACTCGGCGTGGAGCCGCTGGTCTTCAGCGCGAATGCCGCTCAACGACGGGAGGCACCCAAAGAGCGACGCGTCCCACTCGACTTTCGACTCTCCAAGCATCGTTGTAAGCCCAGCGACGAGCGCAGTCGACGCGTCGTCGATCAGTCCCAAATTGATGCGCGAGCAGTGGCCGCTCCGGAGCGCACCGCCGAGGTAGTGCACGTCGATCTCGAGGAACCGCGCACCGATGCGGAGCTGGTCTTCAAGGCTGAGGAACTGAGGTAGTCATCAACATCGAAAGGTAAATATGTGAGTCAAATATCCGACAAAGTACGAATCCGTTGCAACAAACAACATCCGACAAAGTACGAATCAATACTACCACACAGTTACACACAAACGCACCTGGTTGTTTGTGCGCATGTACGAGTTCGCATTCGACACGTTGAGGACGGCGTTGAAGAGCTGGTCGCGGTTCCCGTAGCCGCGCGCTTTTGTCGTCGCGCTGTTGTGCGACCCGGGGAGCTGCGTGTAACAAAGCGACTTGGTAAACGACACGTTGCGCTGGAACGCCAGTGCACGTGCAGCCCACGGCGCGATCGTGACAGTCCCAGGCTTGCAGACGCTCGAACAGACTTTGTCGACGCTGCACACGTCGGTTTTGTCACACGCAACGCGCTGCGGCTCGGCCATTTTAGTGGATACAGCGCTACTAGGTGTCCCGACAAAGTTGCTCGGTAGTACAAATGCTGGTGGTGTACACGTCGAGGCGAACGTGCACGTCTTGAGTTCAGTGTACGGTGCACGGAACTGACTGGACGAGGGTTCGCTCCGCCGTGCCGTCATGAGGTTGAGCATCTCAACGACCGAGTTGCCAGTCAGTCGTGTCAGTGGCAAATCAACGGCTTCGAGCAGCGTTGATAGCGCTGAAGCACAGCACGAAGCGCTAAAGTACGAAAGCGACTTGCCAGCAGCAACGCGACTTGGGATGCTTGGCGTATCAAGCGCTTTGCACGCGCCGGTATCGGGCAGCGCATACAGCGGCAAGCCAGCATCAAACAGTAGTGCGTTGAGTAGTGACGTTGTTGTTGATGGGACTGTCGCTGCGAGGTGCGTCAGCACTTGCTGGCCACAGAGCGTTGGACCGCTGACACTGTCAATAGTCGTGCACATTGTCCGGTGGAGTCCATTCAGGAGATCAAAGACCATTTGCTCGGCGCTCTTGCCGACTGGCACGAGTAGGTTCACAGCATCGGCGTACTGCGCGAGCGCGCCACAGCACTTGGGGCCTTTGCGAAGCAACGCAAAGACAGCTGGGACAAGCGCTTGGACACACGGTCCGACCTTGGTGTTCATGACGGTACAAAAGCCCTCGGTCTTGGTCGCGTCTTTGCTGAACGATGTCAACGCTGTCGACAGACTCGATGAGGCTGATGAGTTCGTAGTGACGCCTGCGAGCAGTGCGCTCATGAGTTCCGAGAACGCCGTCATGTCTTTGTCAGTCGCACTGCTCGAGAAGAGCGACACGAGCGTCGTGAGCGAACATTTTGAGTCTTTTGCTGACAGCGCAGCTGCGAGGTCGTTGATGTTGGCAGCAGCGCATGTGCGCAAGCCACCAGTCTCGGGGATCGCAGTGAGGTACGCAGCGAATGGACTGCTCGCGGCTGCAGCCGCGCATGCTGCTGCGTCGTCGGTTGCTTGAGTTGCGAGCTGGCGGTTGTCACGCAAGCGGTGCAGGAGTGGCGTGGAGTGGACGGCTGCGCTGCATGCGGCGTGTGCAATCGCGAGCACGCAGAGTAGCGCACAGAGAGCGATGCGGGTCGCACGCATTACAAGAGCTCCTGGTAGAGATGGAGAGCGTGTGTGCACGTGCAGAGCGAGTTGAGCTATTGTCGGTTTGACCTGCGTGCTTTTCGTCCAGTTGGCTTGTGTGTGAGTTCAGTGGTAAGAACCACGTTGCTCTTTCGAGGTTTCAGTTCGGCTGAGTTCAGACAAATATACCACAGATCAGTCTTGAAGTTGGGATGTTGCCAGTTGGGAGTGTCTTATATTGGGATAGTGCAAATGTAAAAGAAGATGCGTTGATTTTGGAAACAAGTGAGGATTCTCTTACTCATCGATTTGCAGCAACTACAGTGTCCATTTTTGTTTATTTTATTTCAATATAGTCTAGCATTATTTTTGCTCGATTCGAGTGTCCAACACTTTTCAGCCGTTGGGATAGCGTGAACACTGCGGAACATGAAGACGTAATGAGCGAAAATGTCGATGGATGTGCAATACCGCGCTTCACGACGCAGCGTGGGGTGCGAGGAGCAGCGATGAAGTCGTGTGCTGATGTGTGATATCGTCTGCAGCCCTGAATCTTTTGAAGTCATGGCCCATTTGATGGCGCGGGTCATTTAAAGCCACGGGCCGTTTGAAGGCAATCGCTATCTCGCCACCAACCACTTTGACAGAGAACATCACAGATGATCACTCGCGGCTTCTCGTTGTCGAGTCGCTTTGTCTTGTGAAGTTGCACGTCTGTGTTTGCGCCTTGATATATATGATGCACGATGCGCACGCGATGCATCGTGCCATTGCACTAGAGGAACTGCGACACTGGGTCGATCAACCGTCATCACAGCTTTCGCGTTCTCTGGACTCGAAAAGAACAATGCAAATCGGTTGACACATCAAGGACGTTCGAGTCAAACTGGAGTGATATACTAGCACGTCGTCGAGCAGCGAAGGAGCGTTTATGTCTGATAGACGAACTCGATGTCGTTCTGTGATGTAACTGCACTGACGACGAACGACTGTGGTACGCTGGACGATCGTGCTGCATTCAGTTCATGACGACTAGCATAGTTGATAGCAATGCACTGTGGACTCACAATCGATGCCGCTATCCACTACTAAACGGCTGTTCGCTACGACTCGCACCGCTGCTACTGCTCTAGGCTCTCTCGCAGTCCACACGTACGCACATTCGGCTGTCAGAAGTCGTCGATCGCGTCGTACTCGTTTACCCAGTTTCTGAATTATCATATTGGCGTGACGTCAGCAGAGGTAGCAGCAGTGGCGTCGAGCGATCCGATCCAATCCAACAAGTGTAGTCAATACGAATCGAGTGCGCAGAGCGTCCATTGGGGAGCAGCGAGTGGCGCGACTGCATTCGAGTCGACACTGAGTGACTGCGTAGACAATCATGTGCGCAAGCGCAACGATTCCAAGCGACTCGCAAACTCTCTCTTTCTGTTACGTTTGTGCTATCGACGCTGGACGACACAAAAGAGAACGACACGAGTCGACCTGCTCTTCTTCAGCTTGTTTGTACAACAACGTAGAGAAGTAAGTTATTGGTAACCTAGTGAATTCGAGTCAAAATAGATGCAAGCAGCGCAGCTCTATGGCGATTCAGCGAGTGTGTGTGTGTCATTGTCGAAATCGAAGTAGAGAAAGAAGCGAAGGTGGACTGTCACTGCAAGTAACCGACACCACCATGTCGTCACTGTCATGAGTAGTACCGCGTGACAGACATCAGCAGCAGCAACTTCACCAGCAGATGTACACAACAAAATTTATCTGAAATTTT
>JAADWX010000993.1:0-7500 GCA_023336405.1 Globisporangium echinulatum | reverse complement strand
GGCACGAAGCCGCTTTGGTCGTCATGCACAAGCGTCGCTAGTACCTTGCCAAGCCTCTTTGCCAAGATTTTCGGCCCAAGTTTCGCGTCGTGGTTCAACAGCGTGAGCGGTCGATAGTTGCTTGGAGCGTAGCGACTGCCGGCCTTGTACAGTAGAGAGAGGTGTGCGCGGCGTTGGAACTTGGTCATACGTCGGCGCTCGAGCTGCCCGTCGTATACGACTTCGTAGATGCGCGCCCATGTTTCTGGTGCGAGCTGGTAGTACTCAATAGGAAGCCCGTCTGGTCCAGGCGCCTTGTTCTTTTTTGATTTCGTGATGGCCCAGTAGAAATCGTTTGCTGTAAGCGGTGCGTCGAGCAGCTTCTGGTGGTCGTTCGAAACCCGCTTTGTCGTATGTGAAAGCAGCCCAGACAGGTCGAGAGGGCTGTACGACGCTGTCGTGCGCAGTCGAAGGTCGTCAGACGGCGATTGAAAAAGGCCGCCCCAGAACTGTCGGTGAGCGTGCGCGACGTCGACTGGGTCAGATGACGTCGTGCCATCATTCAGTACGACACCAGGAATCGGAATGCGAATGCCGTCCGGAACTGGCTTCGTAAAGAAAGACTTGGAAGCGCGCTCGCTGTCATGCAGGTCCGCTGCAAACTTTCTGCTTTTGCGTCGTGTCTCGAGCTCGTCTTGATACGCTTTAAGGTCGTGCTTTGCTGCTGCCAGTAGCTCTGCATTCTCTGGGGTTTCGCGTGTCTCTTGTTGTTGTATTCGATCTTGGACTCTTTGATGTAAACGTAAAAACTCTTTCGTGTCGGCTTGTCTGAGTAGCTGCCATCGTTCGCGTAACCACTTGCAGTCGTCACGCTTGTGTTCGTCCAACAGGCAGCCTGGATTGGCGCCGTTGAAATTGCGGAAGCGACCGGCGAGACGGTCAGCAGAGTCGATGAGGTACTTGATCGTTTCGGTGTCACGAAGCAGCCATGTGGGACAACGCCAGGGCGCTGACTTGAGCTGCTGCATGGCGACAGATCCGAGCAGGACATCGACTGGCTTGTGGTCTTCGTGCTGGAACTTGGGGCCGTTCACGTGTGAGATGTCTTGTAAATGGGCGAGCGCGAGGCTCGCTGACAGGAAACAGAAGTCGATTCTGTTTCTGTCCTTGGGGCTTGTAAACTCGCGTGTGTCTGGGTGTTGAAGTCTCCACGCGTCGAGCAGACCGTAGTGTAGTAGCCAGTCGCGAAGTTCATCGCGACCGACACCAGCGTGGTGTCCTGGGATCCGCTGGTCAAGTAGGTCGTTCATGGTGACGTTGAAGTCGCCCATGACAATGTGGTGCGCGGCAGGGTCGAGAGATAGCGGCAGCGCTCGAAAAAATTCGCCGCGCAGTGCTTCTTCGTCTGGTGCGTACACAACGTGTAGGTAGGTGGGCTCACCGCCCAGCATCGCACGTACGAGCAGATACCTGTTGGTGAGGGTTGTTGAAAAAATTGAGCTTGTGATGTCTGTCGCGTCCGAGAACGGCGAGGACGTCGCAAGCATCAAGCCCACGCCATGGCGTCCGTTGTAGAGGGGCGTCGTGGCGTGCGACCAAAAGCAGCGAGCTGTCGGGTCGGCGACATGCGCAAAATACTCCACGCTTTGGAGCTTGTCTGGGTTGTTAAACTTGGTCTCTTGCAACGCGACCATTTGGTAGCGTCGCAGCACTTGGTCGAAAAACGTGGCGGTGGGCTGGTTGAGTCCGTTCGCGTTGATCGACACGCCTCTAAACACCCAAGGGTGTCTAGAGACGAGGGTGGCAAGTGCGTGTCGTCATCACCTGGTCTGCAGACGCAGGGAGACCGGCTTTGACCGAAGTAAGTGCCGCTTTGACGTGTTTTGGGATCTTGTTGTGTTGTAGTAGTGTTGCGCAGACGTCGGTCTGGGCGATAAAGCTGAGTGTGATGTCGCTCCAAACCAAGAACGCTGAGTAGCGAAGTCGACAAGGGGCGAAGGAACTGGGTATCAGGATTTGCACTTTGATGGGGTCGACGTAGATCGACGGCGCCATCACCATCAAAAGCAAATCGGTGAGGGCGTAGTTGTACGCGTTGTCTTGGTCTTGTTGCTCCTTGAACAGGCCTCTAAAGATCGTGTCGATGTCTGGAGGAGTGTCGCCGAAACGTGACCGTATACGGTGCGTAAAGGAGAAAGTGCTGTCACCATCGATCGGCTCTGTCATCAGCGCACGGTACACTGCATGCTGCTGTACCAGAGTTGTCTGTGCCGTATCTTCAAGTTGGAAAAGGCGACGGTGGTACGCAGGCTGCGCCTTGATGGCTGCAAGCACATCGTCGTGGTTGTTGGCGAGAGACTGGAATTCAGTCACCATGTATTCGTCGATAGCTTTCGCAAGCTCGTCGACCGTCATGTGCTCCACCTTGTGTTGGTGGAAGCGCACGCGTGTGAGCATGCCTGCTGAGTTGAGTGGTAGTAGTGGGGAGTCGGCGGTGAAACCGTTGAGTTGGACACCGTCACGCGACGCCTCGATGTCGATATCGGGCGACGTTGCTTCGTCCATGTAATCGTACGAGAGTACGTCGTACATGTTGGCGGTGACTGCTAGGTCATACGACAGCGAGAAAGGGTCTTGCGGATTGTCCTTGAGCTCGCATGGCGTGAAGCACTCGGGCGCTGCACGAGTAGCGTTGGGGTCTACGAGGCCGTGCTTCGAGCGTGCTATGAGCTGCCAGTCGTTCAGCGTCGTTGGGTCGACCTTCGGCATGATGATCGTGCGTGGTGGCGCTGTTACGGGCTGAGGTGGTGGAGTCGTATCGTCTCCTTGGCCGTCGGCGTCAGTCGTGTCCATGTCGATGGTATCGTCACCGATAGTGTCCGTTAGTTCGATATGGCGCTTGGGTTTCGGCGCCTTCTTAAGAGACGGCGGCTTGGTCCTGTTCAACGCGCGGTTGCGATGGTGCACAAAGCACGGCTTGTCGCTGTCGTCGAAAAAGATCTCGCGCAACGCCTCCTTGTCATTGACAAAGAGGGCGTCGGGGCAGCCGACTTGGGCAAAGAAAACTGTGCGATCACGCGAGATGAGGCCTGACGCTCGGTGCTTGGGGGCGATGAGCACTGGGCGTGCGCCTTGTTCCGAGAACCAGCGATAGATGTCGGTGTCATCGACGCCATTGGGTAGACGCGTCAGGTCGACATAGTACCACTTGTCGTAAAGCGAGTACTTGCGAATGGTGGCTTTTACACCACAGATGGTGAGGGTGAGCCCACCGATCTGGTGGCAAACAGCTTGGGAGGTGCACACAAAGCTGATGCCGTGCTTGGGAATGCGGACAAAGTCACGCACTTCTACACGAGCTTCTTTCCACGCTTGCGGTTGGTTGCCCGCAAGCGACTGCAGGATCTCGTCGATATTGTGTGAGTCTGCAACGGTCGGGGCTGAGATCCACATGCGGAAACACTGCTCTGCAGCTACAGGTGTCGGTAGTTGCGAGAGCGCCGCTAGTCGAAGAGCTGCGTAGTCGCCTTCGTCGTTCTCCATCAGCTGGACGCTGCGTTCGAAAGCAGAGTCGTCTGGGATGAAGCGGCGAGGAGCGTTAGCCGTCATGGTCGAGGTTGTGTCGTACTGGCGGTGTTGCGTAGTAGGAGCGAGGGAGTGGTGTCGAGCACGTATGTGTCGTGAGAGAGCGAGCGTAGTGGCGAAGCCTCGTGCTACGGCTGAGAGTATGGCAACTCGGTACGACCGGTTATCCGCCACACAGACAGCGACCGTGACGACCGAATGTACCTAGATACACGGATCGATACGGCACCTGTAGCCTGTTGGCACAGACGGAGAGTCTTTGAGTCTATCAAGCCCACAACAGAGACGAATCTCTGTTGCTAACGTAGCCCGGTAGAACAACAAGAGGTCCGTTTGCTAGATGCTAGCAGACGTCCCCTTCAAAGGCTTCCGAAAGGCTTTCCAGTGAGGCAATACCAGGTCTCTCTTTTCAGAGAGTCCTTGCGCGCAAGCGTGTGTGCTGTCGGCTCGTCGGTGATTCGGCGAGCTGGCAGTGTTGGTGGGTACGATGGCGTGTGCGGCTTCAGCAGAGGCGACAGCGACGACAGCGGCGATGAACGACGACAGCGGCGAGTGCGACTGCAACAGCAGCGACAGCGACAGCGATGGGCGGTGCGACGAGGGCTTCCAGCGGCGACTGTGGTCGAGCACGTGACGAAATTCGACGTGTGCTGCGACTGAGGCGACGGTGGAGCTGTGGGCGCAGGGGGCTGGAGCGAGCTGTCCAAACGAGTGGTCAGCAAGCGATCAGAGGGGGGCGGTCCGATGTGACGGTCCGAGGGGCGGTTCGCAGCGGTTCAAAAAGAACAGCGGTTTGACTGGCTTGATGCGAGAGTGATTGTCACTTGCGCAGGAGCTGGAAAATTGGGAACTGGGGAGTTTGGCTGGGGCGGCACATCTGTTAAATGATAACACAGGTGTCCTAAGGTGAGCTCAATGAGAACAGAAATCTCATGTAGAACAAAAGGGTAAAAGCTCACTTGATTTTGATTTTCAGTATGAATACAAACCGTGAAAGCGTGGCCTATCGATCCTTTAGTTCTTTAGAATTTTAAGCTAGAGGTGTCAGAAAAGTTACCACAGGGATAACTGGCTTGTGGCAGCCAAGCGTCCATAGCGACGTTGCTTTTTGATTCTTCGATGTCGGCTCTTCCTATCATTGCGAAGTAGAACTCGCCAATTGTTGGATTGTTCACCCACTAATAGGGAACGTGAGCTGGGTTTAGACCGTCGTGAGACAGGTTAGTTTTACCCTACTGATGAGTTCGTTGTCTAAACAGTAATCCAACCCAGTACGAGAGGAACCGTTGGTTCAGATAATTGGTAACTGCAGTTAGCTGAAAAGCTAGTGCTGCCAAGCTACCATCTGTAGGATTATAGCTGAACGCCTCTAAGTTAGAATCCATGCTGGAATAGACGATAATCACCTTTCCTGATGTACCGCGAATAGCGATAGATGTCTTCTGGGCATCCAACATCATAAAATTGCAACGCACTCACGCAACCTGTCAAGTATTGGCGGCGGAGAGTATGCTGAATTGTAATTTCAAATATTGGGAAAGATAAATCCTTTGTAGACGACTTAAATAAAGAACGGGGTGTTGTAAGCATGAGAGTAGTCTTGTACTACGATCTGCTGAGATTTAGCCCTTGTTCTATTGATTTGTTCATTTATGAACATTTCTCCCCCCCAATCATATCCTGCATAGCACTCGCATTGTGCGAGGTCGTCTGCTATATGCTTTATTCACTATTGCATCGCTTTTATCATATGCACTGTGCCTCACAGTGTATGTGCTACCAATTCAAGGTTACTTACCTTCGCACACGGAGGTCAATGATGCGGTCTTGCGTGTGTATTGTTTCTATATACTGCAAGTCGCATAAGGCATATTCACATACAACTACGTGCAAATGAGTAAGTCATTTCGTCTATAGTAACACTATAGGCTATGTGGCTACTTTGCTAGTGTGTGTGTATGTGTTTGATCGAGACCGTCGTGAAATCGTACAAGTCATTTCCTATATTAATAGTATCGGAATGTGGCTTCTTTTGGCTCGGGCTTTATACCTGAGCTTCGTTGTCTATTATAACTGTATGGAAAATGGTCGCAAGCCATTTCTCTATATTAACTGTATGGCGTTTGCCTCGGTTGAATTTCTCTATATTAACTGTATGGAGAAACACGTCGAGCCATTTGCTATATGAACTGTATGGAGAAAGGAGTCGAGCACATCCACACACGCGATCCAAATTCGTACAAGTCATTTTGCTGTATTAACAGTATCGGTATTTGAGCGACTTTGGCTTGGGTGTTTGCTTGGCTGTAGCACGCTTGCCAAATTCGTACAAGTCATTTTGCTGTATTAACAGTATGGTGAATGGAGCATATTTGGCTCGCGAGTTTGCTTGGGCGTATTTCTCTATTATAGTTGTATGGGAAAACGATCGAGCAATTTTGCTATTATTGTTGTATGGGAAATCGAGCAAGCAATTTCTCTATTATAACTGTATGGGAAATCGAGCAAGTCATTTCTCTATTATAACTGTATGGACAAATGCTGGACATCAAATGACATGTGTCTCACACATGTGTGCACTTATGCACATGTCGCATATGCGTCACGAAGGTGATGTACATGTGCTACATGTGCAATGACCTCGGTGAATATGCGCGTATGTGCATGTGATGACCTTGGTGTGTGTGTGGATGTGGATGAACATGGAAGAATTCACGGTACTTGTATGTGTCTGTGGATGTGAATATTAATTTAGAGAGCTATACAATGTGTCGTGTATGTATGTGTGCATATGCGACATGTCCATGTCGTGTCATGTCTGTATGTGTATGTGCATGTGAAAGTGTCATGTCTGTCTGTATGTGTATTTGTATGTGAAGGTGTCGTGTGTTGATGATGTCTGTGTGAATGGAAAATACCAACTTGTCACGTCTCGATGTGTGCGTTCATGGAAAAAGTGACAAGGTGACATGTCTGTCTGTGTGTGTTTGACAAGTATTCGATTGATACATACATATGTGTATATAAACAATCAAACACAAAGCGAATCGATCGATACGGCTATTTGTCAAGTACTCACAGCGTTTTGCATACTTTAATCAAGTCATTTGCTTCTTTTTGATGTACAACACATCACGTATCTCCACAACCACTCATCGTGTACCCCTAACCCGCATATCAAAATACGCACAATACACGACTTTCGATCATAGCAATCGTTTATTTAGGATTCCCGCCATTTTTGCATTCGCTAGACTCGTTTGAATCGTTTTTGATAAGCGCCACACCATTTGTACATCATATTGATAACGATATCCACTGAAACCATCGCCCTGACGTCAATTTTGAGAGTTGAGCGTGTGACCAAGTTGTATACAACATGTCTTGACCATACGTATAACGTCGTAAAAAGTCCCGACGCGTAATTACTACATGCTTTTCTCCAACCCTCCATTTTCTTCCATTTTCAAAACTCGAAAATCACTCAAACCGTCGTCCTGATGTCAATTTTGAGCGTTGATCCTGGGACCAAGTCTTATACAACGTGTATTGATGTCCTACATATCCTCGTAAAAAGTCCGCTTGTGAAATTTCGACGTGCTTTTCACAATATTCATTTTTGTAGATTTTCGTGTCTGAAAAAGTGCCAAAAATCAGCAAATATTCGCATGTTTGACCCCGTACCCTTACAATTACGCTTTCTCCGACTCGCGGAGGTTGTTGCCCGTACTCATATACGTCTTGGGGACACTTTGTATCCCGGTAGCAAGGGGGTCTACGGTGGTCGTATGGTCGCTGCAACGCATTTTCGTGAAATGGTCGAAATTGGACTGTTTGTATTCCCCTGAACGCAATATTGATCGCCTACCGCTAAAACAAGTTTCAACAGACGTGTCATGATGCGTAGATATGTTTCAAGCCATGTGGTTTGGTATT
>JAADWX010000992.1:0-11636 GCA_023336405.1 Globisporangium echinulatum | reverse complement strand
TCATATGGTCGTCCTGTGGCTACACTTGGTCAAATCAAGCTGAAATTTCACCACAAGAACGCTCGCGTTTGTTTCTATCAGCTCACAAAAAATTTCGCTCGCAAACGCATTTTTGCAAGTGAAATATTAATTTTGGTATTTCTCAATGGTGTCCGTAAGATTTTGGCGCACACTGTACTACGTAGCAACGTCTCGAAACATAATACTCGCTGGCAGAATGTCATGTACGTGATGCGTATGATGTTGTTAGGTACGATGAGATCGTGCAACTATTTATTCTTCTATGTATATTGATTTTGTCCGATTGTGTTTTTGAGTTGTCGGCTATGTCAAACATTTTTCGGTATGACACTCGTGGCACTACCTTCATTAAAGTATGAAGAACTAACATACAAAAACAAGACACTAGTGGATTCTACCATCAAATGTGTCTATACGTTGATGAAGTATGATGCTATATTCAGTACAAAATCAAGAAACTTGCAGACGCGCAGTCCACGACAGTAGTCACAATGGAAGGCGTGCTGTGGGTGCGCGTGCGTCGCGGCAAGCTGCTGCGCGGATGGCAGAAGCGCTACTTCGTGCTCTCAGATGACGGCGCACTGCGCGAGTTTGCTGAGAGCTCGGCAGCACTCGCTGGCGTGCAAGCGATGCCGCCACCTCCGCCACCTGCATTGACTGCAGGCAAGCGGCGGCATGCGTCACACGTGAACGAGCGCTCGCTCGCAGACAAGAGCGGCATGGTGTTCGTACAGGAGCATTTCGTGCTCAGCGCGGCGACAGTCAAGACGCTGCCGTTCCCGTTGGTCGGCCGCAACCACGTCTTCCAGGTGACACAGCGAGGTGAGTTCCGTCTCGCGCTTGGCGCCAAGAGCGCCGATGAGATGCAGCAGTGGCTGCGAGCTTTGCGCGCAGTCATTGCATCCGGCAGCAGCGCACGGCGCGCGCGCAGTCCTGCGCTTAGTGGCAGCCGCACACAACCCGCAACGCCGTGGCTTCGCTCGCCGTCGCTCGAGCTGAGCACGACGCGCAGTGGCAACAACGACGACGCGTTCTTGGATCTGCCGGTGCTAACGGCGAGTGAGCTCGCGCAGGTCGCGAGTGCGTACGAGTGGAGCCACGACCGCGTGCGCACGACACAGTCACTCGTGCTCGGCGGCGAGAGCGTGCCACGCGGCTCGGTGCTCGTCGCAGCAAACGGCATTGCGCTCCAGACGCTGAGCACCGAGCAGGTCGCGACGCTGCTGTGTCGACCGAGCCGCACGCTTGGACTCCGCTTCCTGCGGGCGCCACACAAACGCGGCGTCTTGCGCTGCCAGCCGTGTGTCGGGCTGTCGCCGCACCTCCGTGCGCTCGCGGCGCAGTGCAGCAACGCACGTGAGTGGGAGCAGCAGGTCGTTGAGCTCGATGGCGACGTGCTCACGTGTGCGCCGCGATCTGCAAACAGCAACACGACGCGGCGCGTACTGCCGCTCACAGCCGGCTGTTCGGTCAAGACCGTGCACGAGCTCGTCGCGGACCGGCGCTGCTGTTTTCTCGTCGCAGTACAAGCGCACGCGATGCTCTTCCAGGCGCGGTCAGATGCAGACGTCGCGCAATGGACCGACGCGATCCAGCGCGCGATCCAGCTCGCGGACGGTGTGGTTTCTGGTCCCGACCGCGCGTCGTTCGATAGTCTGCAGCTCCAGAGCTCGCTCAACATGCGCAGTCTCCAGAGCGGCCTCGCGTTCGCAGACGACGATGGTAGTGACGACGATAGCGATGGCAGAGCTGCGGCAGAAGAGCTGCACCATCCGCAGCTGCGACGTGTCGGCGCGGAGCGACCGCTGCCGACAGCGCCACCGCCCGTGCTGCTCACAAGCGACGACGACGACGACGACGGTGCGACTGCAGCATCGCAACGGCCGCACTTGCCAGCAAACGACGTGTCCGACATGCTCGTGTTCCTCCAGCGCGGCGGCCGACACGTCGAAGCGCTGCAGCTCCTCGGTCGCAACGCGTCGCACCGGCGCGCGTACTGGCGCAAGATCTTTGTCTGGGCGCTCGAGCCGATCGAGTGCGACGCGTTCGAGTTGCTGCTGCAGCGGCCGCTCGTCGACGCGTACGTTGTTTACGTTGCTCGCAGTCTATTCATTTAGGTGTTTGCGAATGTGTGTGTGGCATGGCTCGACTGACAGCGCCATTCGTATTACTCGTTGTTGCTGCTGCTAGTGACCTCGTGCAGGTGCAGAAAGACATCCCGCGGACGTCCAAGTGGCTCGCAGGCTCGGCCGGCGCGCCCGTGCTGAGCGCCGACGCGAGTCGCGTGCGGCTCGAGCATCTCGGCCGCGTGCTCCACGCGTTCCTCTCGAGCTGCACGTCCCACGTGCGCACCGACGACGACAATGACGACAGTAACAGCGACAGCGACGTCGGTGCTGCAAGCGACGCAAGTCCGAGTCCTAGTCTGAGCTTCTACATGCAGGGCATGAACGGCCTCGCGTTCATTTTGCTCGACGTCCTCGACGAAGATGAGCTCGCAGCGTTCGAGTTCCTCCGCGGCGCGGTCGCGCGCGTGCTGCCACACGTGTTTGGCATCCGGTCGACGCACGGCAGCGGCGCCGAGCGTGACAACTTTGACCTCTTTAGTTCGCTCGCCGAGGTCGGTGCGGTCCTCGAAGACGTCGTTGCGCTGCACGTGCCGCAGTTCCACGGCGCACTCGCAGCTGCTGGTGTCCCGGTGTGTTTGCTCGCGTACAAGTGGTTCCCGACACTCTTCTCCGACATCTCGCTCATGGCGCACAACGCGCAGCTGCGGTACGACACGCTGCTCGTGGCCTGGGACATTTGTCTGCTCATGGGCCTCGAAGGGCTCTTTTGCGTCGCGCTCGCACTCTGCAGCAGCGCCGAAGAGCGCGTCGTTGCGGCCGGTCGCGACGCAAGCGCTGAGCAGATCAGCAACGCGCTCGTGCGCGTGCTCTCGCAGCTCGGACCCGAGGACCTCGTCACGGGCGTGTGCGAAGTGCTCGAGCTCTGCAGCCACCACGTACTGCTCAAGCTGCGCAACGGCCATCGCCGTCGTTTGCAGCTCGGCTATGCGCGGCAGCAGTACGACGGTGTGCACAGCAGCAGCAGCAGCGTACAGACCGCTGCTGCCGCCACGAGTCGTCGCAGGAACAGCGGTAGCGGTCGCAGCAGTCGCGTCAGTAGCGCGTCATTCGACACGACGGCTGTGACATTGTCGTCAATGTCAGCGTCAACACCAGCAACAGTAGCAGCTGTGGTCCGACCAGCGCCGCTCATGACAGTCACCGACCTTGACTCGGGCAAGGTATTCAACATCTCACGTTCAGGGAACATGCTGCTGCCGGTCATGCGGGCACTCGGTCCGTGAGGAAGTATTAACAGCGCCGCAATGTAGCATTCGTGCACCTCCTCAGTCGCAGTAAGCACGTCATAGCCACAGGTGTTGTGTGTGCTCTCTTTCTCTCCAGCTTCCGACTCGCACTGACGCCGACAATGTGGCGGTAATTCACTGTCGTGTCGACAATGATAAACGTCGCCAGGACTGGCTCTCGGTCGTGGCCGTTGAACATTCGGTTGCGATCACCTAAACACGACTCTCACGACTTGACTAACCGCACCCTTTCGACGTACAGCATCCTCCGCAGTATCGCCGTCGCGTCGAATGGCAATCGCTGCAAGCCACTAGGACACAGCGCTTTCGAGGCCAAAGAGTTCCTTCGTCTACGTGACTCGCTGAGGGAGAGAGCAGATAGTGTAGACCACGATGCTTTTCAATTGGCGATCAGGACTTGTAGTCTGAAAGTCGCGTTATCGCCTAGTAGCTATGGCGCAGTACTAGTCGAAGTGGACTCGCCAGTATGTGCCGAGCGGCGCATTGTATCGAGCTTTGCGCAGTTCGATGCGCTCCGCTGCAAAGACAAACACGATGCAGATGATCCAAATCGATCGTGTGTTCGCCGTGTAGTGGGTTCCGAACTTGAGATCATACGCAAGAAGGACGCTGGGTGGCGCTTCCTGAAAACCAGAGTGTGCTAGCGATGCAAAACACTTATCGTCCTTCGGGTGATATCTGCTCAGTGCACGGTGGACATAGCTGATGATTCCCTGTTATCGATGCACACCGCCGTCAGTCATCATGGCGGCAAGTGGACGTGGGCATGAGGCTGGCATTTGATCCGTCGATCAATGCTGTGGCTGCTGCTATCGGAGAGCATACTTGGCTTGGCTTGCTGAACCACATGGAGCCGAGCATCAGTAGTTTGTCGTCGAATGTGCCATCATAACCTTGGAGCCGAGCGGATCCGTTGTGATCGTATTTGTGTGTCCAACTGCCAATTCTGGCTACCTCATCCGGAAACTGAAGCACGAGACAGCCGCCAATCCTGACGCTCTGACTGTTGTCTTGTGCTCGCCCAGCAGGCCACGTGCCTCGATGCTGGCGAGTTGCGAACTGTCATTGTTGTTATGCAGGCGACAGCCCTTTGGCCGATGCCCTTCCTGTCCTCGAGAGCTAGCTCGAGCGGGAAACCTAGTGTGTAAATAGCAACTGTGATCAACATGTGCAGGACACAACACTGATGTGGCAGTCCCTTATCTGTTCTGTATCTTACTCTTGCTAGCTTGCAGCATGATAGCCCTGGCACATTGGCACGCACGTACATTCTCAAGCCCAAGCTCTCGCTCTCACTCTATCATTCTCCGATTCGCGGTATCACCAAGCAGCAGTGACGATGAACGCCCAACGACGACGACCCGCGCTACCACAGCGCCACACGCGTATGCTCTTGGTCGGCGTCGTACTCAGCGTCACGCTCGTGTCAGTCATGCTGCTCATCGAGTCCTCGTCGATCACCAACAACTCTATTATGCTGGGAGCCGTCGTGGCCGGCAACGGTGGTAGCGACAGCGCCACCATAGCGATGCGGCATGACGACGACAACGCACATACCAAACAACTGTTCAACGACAACGAGCAGGAGCGAGCAGGAGCAACGCGGACGCACTCGTCATCACTCGCCAAAGACATCGATAACAGCCACGACACCGCGAACCAGCAACCATACCCGGCTCAGCCAAACACGACTCAGCCGAGCATGACGCCAACTCACACTACAGGGCAACGACCAACACTGAAACAGCAGCAGGTGCCCGACCACGCACCGTTCCTTGCCGACCACGACGGCAGTAGCATGCACATCGTCTTCAGCACGGGCTGCGAGCAGAAGAACCGGCTGCTCTACTCGACCGTACTCCAGGACTCGGCCACGCGCGTGGGTCAGAAAGGTCCGATCACGCAGATCGTCTCGGGCTGCTCGGACGCGCAGCAGGCCGCGATCCTGCGCGAGCCGCGGTTCTACTACGACTTTCGCGTCCACTTCACGCCCAACTACGTGCCGCACCCACTCCCAGAGATCGACGACGACTACGCGCCGTACAACAAACCGTTCGGGCTGCGTCACTTTCTGCAGCACGCCGACCCGCCGGTGCAGCACGCGCTCATGGCGCTCGTGGACAGCGACTTTGTCTTCTTCCGGCCGCTCGAGGCCAACACGGGTCGAAACATGACCAAGTACTACAAGGGAACGCGCGACCCGACGGCCATCACGGACGAAGTGCGCGACGGCGTGGCGCTCGCACACGACTGGCGCAGCGTCATCCGCGGTGCCAAGTTCTTCGATGGCAACAAGTCGGAGCTCGTGTGCGGCGTCGAGCCGTGCAGCAACGTCAACGCCGACGACGGCTGGGAGCACTACTGGGGTCTAGGTCCGCCGTACGTCATGACGCACACCGACATGACGGCGTTCGTGGACGACTACTGCCGCTTGACAGTTGAGACACGCAAGGTCTCGAACGACTGGATGACCGAGATGTACGGCTACTCGCTTGCAGCAGCGAACCACGGCATCAAGCACACGATCCTCACGCACCTCGGTATCACGCACCCGTACCTGAGCGACGTGAACGAGTACTGGCCGTTCATGGAGACGGACGCCAGCGATACGATGCGCGCGAATCCGTGCGTGCACCCGACTGAGATCGTGTTGCCGGACGACCCGCCGGTCTCGATCCACTTCTTCCACCAGACCTGGGCCGGCAAGGCGTTCTTCGCCAAGCGCTTGATCCCTCCGGCAATCACGACATGCGAGCACGAACTGCTCAAGCTGCCGAACGCGACCGAGTGGGACGTCGCGAACGCGCTGTCGAGAAGCCCTGGCGAGCGCGCGTGGGACCGCAACCAGGTCTGGGGCTGCTGTACGATGCACAAAGTCATCAACCGCGCTGCGATGCTGCTCAAGCAAGTGGCGTGCCAGCGCAGCGGCTACAACGCGCACATGGGCTTTGAGATGTACAAAAACGACAGGTGATAGCGGTCAGGTCAGATAGTATGATGTAGCACTATGAATCGATAGTAGCCCGACGACGTCCTGCTTTGTGAGTTGATGGGTCGTGCTGCACAGGTTAGTGTGCGTGAGCGTGTCGCGAGCGTGTCCACTTTTGAGCTAGCGAGAAGCGTGATGGAAGATGAAGCGAGTGCCATCGCCCGTGCTTCTAGAGTCACGACGCGCGAGTAATGTAAGCTGCTCTTACTCTGATACGAAAGTCAGAAAGCGACCAAGTCGGTCTCTCGTGAGTGCGCTCCTGCTGTCCTCTACTTCCACAGCCATAGGCATAATTGTCATTAGTTGATTGGCCGACTCGCAATTCGTTCATCGAACGATCCATCAGAATCGTTGATCATATCAGTTGAAGGCATTCATTGTTTGGTCGCGACGCTTCGAAGCTGCCAGACGGATGATGCTCCATGCACCGCACATCAGCACAGAATGATCGCGCGCTCGCACTGGCACACGCGAACCGATCGCACCTGTGACGGGTCGATCGAAACAAGAACCGACCATTACGCAGCGGCAATGCAGCAGCTTGCATGCGCGTGACAGGCAGCAGGGATAAGCAAGCAGGATCGCCCAGGCACGCGCGCGTGCTTTTCTCTATTTGTCTTGCACACCAATTGACATGTATACACAGATCGATGCTACTGCTGCTGCTGATACTGCTATAGCGTCAATGAACAGAGTAGCGCTGAGCCTGCGCCTTAGCTAGTTTGATGCTGACTCACGCCTCACTCTTGTACTCCATCACGACGCCCTGGAACGAGTTGAAGCCCGTGGCGCTGCACATCGCGCTCTTGAGCGCCCGGATCGCTTCGTTCACGTACTTGATGAGCGTGCACTCGAGCCAGACCTCGACGCGCTTTTGCGCCATGTACTTTGTATTGTCCTTGTACCGCGTAAAGACGTCGTTGTACTCGGAGGCCGGCGGCACTTCGAGCATCGGATGGCCGCACTCGAGGATCTCTTTTGGGATCTCGCCTTTGTGGAACTGCCGCCCATCGGCACCGAGCATGTAGTAATGAAAGTAGTGAAGCCCGACCAGTGGGTCAGCCGGTAGCGCGACCTCGTACGGGTCAGCGCACGGGTTCGTCTTGAGGCTTTCATCCAACAGAAACGACCAGTACTCGTTGCCGTTCAAGTACGGATGCGTCGGCGCCATGTGCGTCAAGATCGTATGCTTGATGCCGTGGTTCGCAGCTGCGACGCCGTAGCCAAACATCTCGGCCATCCACTCTTGACTCACCTTGCGGCTCTCGACGACAAAGTGGCAGTAGTCGTCGACAAAGCGCTTCATGTCGCGCGTCGTCATGACGTACGGCGGTCCTGTACCTGCAAAGTACTCGAGACCGTCGGCCTCTGTGACGTTGCCGCATGGCTTGCCAGCACACATGTCGGTCAACTTGCCAGCGCCAAACTTGTCGCCCCAGAAGCCGCTGCTGATGATCTGCGTCCAGTCCTGTGCGAGCGCGACGCCGTCGCGCACTTCGTCGGTCACAGTCGCTGGATCACGCTTGCCCCTGTAGTACTTGGTCATGTTTCGACCGGTGTTTGCCTCGAGCGGCTTGAGCAGCATGATGTCGCCGTCCGTGAGCGCCATGAGCTCGTGCTGCACCGGTGGGTTCGCATTCTCGAGGTAGTGCCGTAGTCCGAACGGTTTGTTGTACGCACTGTACCAGTCGTCGATCTCCGGCAGTGGGTGCGTCGAGTAGTCCGGTGTAAAGTGCACGCGGTAGTCGTAGTAGAACCGCGGCTCGGCCAAGATCGCCTTCTTCTCGTCGTCCGAGCAGCCCGAGATGATCTGTGTGATCGGACCCTTCTGGCCGACGCGCGTCGCCGAGTGCTGCAGCACAGTCGCAAACAGCAGGCGGTTCTTCTGCCTACAACCGTTGCTAAACACAATGTGCATGGAGCTGCCGTCGTAGTTGGCAGGGTACTGCTCGCGCAGCATCGTCATAACGACATCGCTGCTGCTATGTTGCAGCACAGGCTGCTCGGCACGCACAGACAGAGCTGCAGTGCCGAGTGCGAGCAGTAGCATCGCAGCGTGGAGCCACCGACTGAGCTGCATGACTGTCGTGTGAGCGTGTTACGTGCGAAGCAGAGAGAGTGAGAATGCGATGTCGAGGAGTGCAGCGCGCACGCGGCGGTTACTCCTCTTGCAATTATCGTTTGGCGACCAAATGGAGCTGGTGATCTGCGTCAAATGGGACACGAAATGGCGAATAGAGTTTCAGGTACCGGATACGCGTGCGTACCTTAATGAACTGGCAGGTACAAATGTATAGTCTACATGTACCTTGATTTTATCGCAGCTGCAAAACATCAAGAGGTTTAGAAGCCGGATACAGCTGCCATCTATATATACATAAGTTGATGTCCGTAACGCCAAAACAGTCACGCTCCATTTGAGTAATATTTAATTATGAAAAGGCTATATTGAGATTTTCCATTATTTTAGCGTTGAGATGGTCAGTGGCACCGAACGGAGGGACGGGAACAGTCCCTCCGTTCAGTGCCAAATGAGCCGCTCGCTGGGCGGGCGTCATAACGCGTCCCGCGTAGCGGTCGACGATCAAACGGGTTCGAGACCCACTCGCCTGCCCACACTCACGCACTTGCGACCTCACGTCACATCTCGCGACACGTGCCTTACCACGCGCGCACGCTGAGAGCTTGACGAGTGCCATGCGTCAACCAAGCGCCACGTCGTCGGCGCCGACGATGAAGTGCATCCTCGTCGTAATCCTCGCGCATGCGCTTGTCACAATGGCGCTGCGCAGCGCGTACATGTCGGCGTGGCCTGCCAACGACAGCGCGCGCACCGGACGGCTCGCGCACATGCGCCACGTCGACGCGAACCCGAAAGACATTGTCGTGCTCGGTGCGAAAGCAGCGACTGCAACGGACGCGCCACATACAAACACACCCACGACCGTGTCGACACAGCACGTCGATAGCAGCGCGAAGGCATCGACGCCGCCCGCAACAGCGCATGCCACGCCGGCACCGACCACTCACACTGTGGCCCCTCGACCAGCCGACGCGAACGAGGACGAGGAGAAGCTCGGCGCCGACGCCGTCGCGCTCGCAAACAACAAACAGTCACAAGCACCAGCGACCACAGCGCCAACGCCAACAACAACGCCGAAGCCGCTCGATCCGATCGACGCAGCACTGCGCGCCAAGTACCCGGCCAACTACGACGGCAGCTCCATGCACATTGTGTTTAGCAACAGCTGCTCGCAGCAGCACCGCCTGCTCTTCTCGACTGTTTTGCAGCACTCGGCGACGCGCGTCGGTCAGAAGGGTCCGATCACACAGGTCCTATCCGGCTGCACCGAGGCCGAGAAGGCGCAGGTGCTCAAAGAGCCGCGGTTCTACTACGACTACCGCGTGCACTTTACACCGGACTACTCGACGCACCCACTGCCGGAGATCGACGATTGGTACCTCGCGTACAACAAACCGTTCTCGCTGCGGCACTACTACCAGCACGCCGACCCGCCGATGCAGCACGCGATTGTCACGATCCTCGACGGCGACTTTCTTTTCTACGAGCCGTTACAAGTCAACACTGGCCGGAACGTCAGCCAGTTCTACAAAGGCACGCGCAACCCAGCGACCGTGACCGACGAAGTGCGCGACGGCGTCGCGCTCGCACAGGACTGGACGCACATCATCACGAACGGCCTGTTCCACGACGATCGCGCCGCCAAGCTGTGTGCTGGCGAGCCGTGTGCCAACGTCTCGAGAGCCGACGCGCTCGAGTACTACTCGGGCACGGGACCGCCGTACATCCTGACACGCCGTGACTTTGCCGCGTTCCTCGACGACTACTGCCGCTTCGTCGTCGAAGGCCGCAAGGTCTCAAAAGACTGGATGACCGAGATGTACGGCTACGGCGTCGCGGCAGCAAACCACGGCATCAAGCACACGATCCTCACTAACCTCGGCATCACGCACCCGTACGCGAACGGCCACGAGCACTGGTCGTTCCTGAACGCGACCGAGATCGCGACGAACCCGTGCGTCGACCCGGTGAACGCGGTCCCACCGGCGGCGCCGCCGACGACGATTCACTACTTCCACCTCTACTTTGTGAACGACCATCGTCGGTACTTTTACAAGCGCACGATCCCAAACGACATCATCGCGTGCGACCGGCCGCTGCTCCAGCTCCCGGACGCCGCCGACTACGAGCGCATCCATTCGTTATACGACGACAACCCGGCGTACAAGATGCGCAAGTACCACGAGGTCTGGACGTCGTGCACGATGCACAAGATCGTGAACCATGCCGCGTCGCTCATCAAGAACGCGACGTGCCCACGTGGCTACAACGAAATGCGAAGCTTTGAGATGTTCCAGCCCGAGAAGTAGTAACGAGAATCACAGTTGAGCTGCAGCAGTCTGTTGTGTAGCGAGTAGAGTGCGTGGACGGATGTGTGGGCGGAGACGATGACGTATCATGGGACCTCAGTCGAGCCCGTTTGTCCATTGAGATGTATCCTGTAGATAGCGATGCAATGCCTAATGGGAAACGAGTGTCAGCTCGTTGGTAGGCTGTACGATGATGTGGATGGAAGCGAGACTGACCAAGTGTACACTGTCGCGACTTTATAGCGTTCTCTTTACATGCACCATCGCACATGCACTCGGATCCATGCGCTTGTCATTATCAGCAGTACAACAAGCTACGTGGTGCAATCGCTAGTGTGAAGCTCTTCAGTGACAGAGTTGAGCCTACACCATCGACGATGCTCGCAACGACATCAACAGCGAACACTGTTGGGTAGAAAACGGAAGGGTATCACAACAAAAGTGTTCATTGATCACCGACATACTAGACACTACATGAGAGGACTCGCAGCGGCGTCGCAAGCCACAAGTAGCTCTGAGGCAGCTCGCTACTGTTTGCTTCCCTACGACACAAAGTCGCTTGATAAATATGCATGTCCTCACTGACAGCCGTTGCCACCGACGAGCCGCAAACACGACGCGCCGGGGATGAACGTCATGAGCGTGACCGTGAGCGAGTACAGGAAGAACGAGAGACAGAGCGCGATGATGACGCTGCTCGCTGCCTTCGTGAAGCCACCGTACATGCGCAGTTGCTGCGCGTCGAGCTTCTGGCTCGGGAGGAAGAACAGACCGATCCACGCAAGTGCGTTGATGCCAAAGTTCAGAACGAGCGACAGCAGCACGTCCCAGTGCACGGTCGACGTGTCGAGCTTCACC
>JAADWX010000991.1:0-11673 GCA_023336405.1 Globisporangium echinulatum | reverse complement strand
GCTCGCAGTCGCTGTGCTCATTGCTGCTGCGTACGCGCTGCTGCTGATCAAAGCCGTGGTCGCAGGTAGCGCAAAGGTCCCACAGCAGAAGAAGCTGGTGTAAGGTGGATAGCACTACGTGCTGCTGGTCGCACGCCCCAAGTTTTTAGGTTGTATGCGCGATGCGCAAGAGCATATTGATATTATATGGCCGCTTTAGCGTCTCTCGCTACTTGCGAGGCTGTGTCATCTCTTGCTCTCTCACTTGATCACTTACGGGTGCATGTGCGTAAGCTCCATGACTTGCTAACACTGATTGTGCCAACTTGTAATCGACTAACTACTCATGGGCAACGCGTCGCCATGTTAAGCGTACGAGAAGACAGGTACCGTCGACGGGCGAATGTTACCGTGGTTCTGTCCTTCGAGCTCTTTACCGTCGATCCACTCCTCCATGTGCTGCATCACACGCTGGAACCGCGCAATCGGCGCTGCGAGCTTGGGCTCATCGATGAACGGCGTGACGTTGTAGGCGTGCAGCATCGACATCTCGGACGGCACAGCGTGCATCGCGCTCGCGGCAAACGCCGACAGAGCCGGCAGCAATGCGGGGTCTATCGCGTAGTCGAGCGGGTCGACATCTGTGCCTTTCATTTTCGGCAACGGCTTGTTCCGCAGCGCTGGCGTCGTGTACGGCGCGGCGATGGCGTCCCACGTCGACGGTCCGTGCATAGCGTAGTACCACACCGTGCTCTGGAACACCAGGTTCGCCAATACGGTCGTGAGGTCAGCGTGGCCGGTGAAGCGCTCGGGGAAACCCTGCACGCCAGGCAACTTGGACGCGCGCGCAGCCCAGCGCTGGAGCTCCTCGTCGTACTGCACTGCTGTCTCGCTTGTGTAGAATGCCTGTACGTACGAGTGCACGAAGGCAGTGATCGCAGTGCTGTAGACCGCGCCGCACCGGACGAGGCGGTGCGTCTCGAGGTAGCCAAGTCCATTGCGCTGCAACTCGTCCACAAAGCTCTCGTTCACGCGGTGACCCATCTTGCGCGCTGCGAAGCGCCGCGTGCCAGCAGCACCAAATGCGAACATCGAGTCAAAGTCCGAGCCTGCGACAAGGAGCGTCGTGGCCATGCGGTGCTTGAGTGCCAAGTTCGCGGCCAAGTGGTACTGCAGCAGTGCGTGCACCGGGTGCTGCGGCGCCATCGAGCGGATCAACTCGATCTGAATCGGCGCGAGCAGGTTGTGCACCAGCGCGATGCGCTGCGCGTGCAGGTGGTTCAGCTCGGTGGCGTCGAGTGCCATCTTGGCGAGCGTCCAGTCAGCCGCGCTATCACGCTTGGTGTAGAGCAGACCGGTGTCGATGATGCGGATCGCGAGCGGCAAAAGCTGCAGCGTCGCGTCGCGCTCGGAGCGGACGGCGCAAAAGAAGCCCGTCACGCCTGGCACGTACTTGCGATCGCTCTGTCGCTCGGCCGTGTACTGGCCCATCGAGTCAAAGTTGGCGACAAAGACGGTCTTGTTGGCTACTGCGGTCGTGATGTCATGCTGCGCGCACACGTCGCGCACCAGCGCAGCGTCGAGCTGGTCGAGCTGCTCGGTGTACGCTCCGCGCGATACTAGCTCGAGACGGTGGCCCAAGATGCCGAGCCGGCGCTTGCCAAATGCGCCGTCGCTCGCACAAGTCGCTTGCGGCCACTGCGCCATGTTCGCGAAGACCAACTTGCTGTACGCGCGATGGAACTCGGACTCGTTGCGCGTAGCGAGCGGCAGTGCGGACGCCACTGCACGTCGGATCATCGTTGGATTCTCTGCTGCACACAGCAGCGCGTCTTGCTCCACGAGCAACTGTGCGTACAGCGAGCTGTTTCGGTCGTCACTGAGACTCGAGTTGTCTGCGACTGCCGCGTCTGCAGACACCGATACGTTGCTGAGAACGATCCAGCGCGGCACGTTCTGGAGGAGCTGCGCCGTGTGGTTCACGCGCGCTGCGCGCGCCGTATCGTTCGCAACTGGAATGCTCAATCGTACGGTCGAGTTGGCGCCTGGGTGGCTTTGCCACGCGGTCGAGTTGGTGCGGCTGTTCGAGTGGCGTTGTCGCGCGACCGGGTCGTTTTGGTTGTGCGAGTGTGCGTGTGGGAGCCAAGGTAGTCTCGCTGCAACAACTATCATTGCTAGAAGCACGACCAGCAGTGAGAGTGCACTACGGGCAACGGATCGGGCACCTCGCATGGCGATCATGTAGGGGCGTGGTCAGTGTCGAGAGTGCGGTCGCAGTCGCGTCTTGTCTGACTGCAGTTGGCGAATGTGGGCTGCGTCGAACGCGGCGAGTTGGCGAACGTGGCGAGTTGGCGAATCCGGTAAGTGAACCAGTGATCGATCCAGCACGCGGGTACTCGCTCGCTGAGGATTGTGCGCGACGAACCGAGACGGGACGACACACCTCGATGCAAATAAGAGTGAGCGACCGAGACGATACTGCGCATGCTATCCGCGCGAAAGTACGGCGTGTTGACGGCGCTCGGCAACAAGAGCCGACGTCGCGACGTCGGACTTCGTATTTGGCAACCGAGTTTGCGAAGGTGAAGAAGACATGAACACGATCAATCACCACAAGATTTGTTTTGCTGCTGCTTGGATGAGGATTGCTTGACACGAACTCGAAGTGAGCTATAACCTGCTTGACACGAACTCGAAGTGAGCTATAACCTGCTCGACTCACAGCACACATGCGCCACTTGCCAAGTCGCAATGGCGGCTGTGTGCCTACGTGAACTGAACGATGTCGTCACGAGCCTCGATATGAGTGTTGCTGGGGTCATGGTCGGAGTACGTGGCAGTTGTGGGTTGATTATATTGTACATAGAGATTTCGCTTGATAGTTTCGAATCCTTCCGAACCTAGCTATCATGTTAGCAAGGGGAATCGAAAGTAGTGTGATCAATAGCAGTTTCAAATCGACTTTTCTCATTCGTACTTTGCCGGAGATCGAGCAAGTCCAATCGTTTGCTTTGACCACCTCATCGCCGACAAGCACGCAGAGACGAAAAACGGCCCCCTCGCCTATCGACCTCACCTCGCGCGACGACATCTAGCTCGCTTGCACGCACGCCCACACACACGACACGCACCTCCGTCTCTCTCTCTTTCGATCTCTAACATCACCATGGCTCGTCGCGCTCCAGCAAAGAAGATGAACCTTGGCGAGTTCCTTGGCGACACGGCGTACACGCCCGAGGCGGCGCTCCCGTCTGGCCCGCGCATGCGTGTCGAGGGCGAGGACGACCGCTTTGGCGGCCGCGGTGGCTACGGTGACCGTCGCGGCGGTGGCGGATTTGACCGCGAAGCATCGCGCAGTGACGAGTCGAGCCAGTGGCGCGGTGACCGCAGCGGCGACCGCGGTGGCGACCGCTTTGGTGGTGGTGGCGACCGCTTTGGAGCTGGTGGCCGCGGTGGCGGTGACCGCTTTGGCGGCGGCCGCGAAGAAGAGGGCGGCAACTGGCGCGGCGGCGGTGGCGGTGGCGGTTCGCGCTACGACCGTCCGAGCTACGAGCCGCGCGAAGAGGCTCGTCCGTCGCACATGCGTCTGAACCTGCAGCGTCGCACAGGTGAGGACGGTCCAGCGCCAGCGAGTGGCGGCGGCCTCCGCTCGAGCGGTGCTGGCGCGTCGGACGACAAGTTTGGCGGTGCGTTTGGCTCGCGTGGCGGTGCAGCAAGCGGCCGCTTTGCAGACCGTGGCAGCAGCGACCGCTTTGGTCGTGACGACCGTGGCAGCAGCGACCGTTTTGCGTCGCGCAGCAGCGACGACCGCTTTGCGAGCTCGTTTGGCAACATGCGCGTCAACGACAGCAAGGCGGCACCGGCCGCTGAGCCAGTGACCGACAAGAAGGCGCGCGCGCAGCAGATGCGCGAAGAGCGCAAGAAGAAGGCCGAGGAGGAGCGCGCAGCCGCCGAAGAGGCGAAGCGCGTTGCAGCCGAAGCGAAGAAGCAGAAGGAGGCAGCCGCTGCAGCACAGGCCGAGACGGACCGCAAGACGATTGCCGAAGTGCTTGCGAGCGGCAAGACCGGCGACGCGCTCGCAGCAGTCGCAAAGGACGTGTACGCAAAGCTCGGCCGTCCGACCGGCGCCGTCGTGGTCGAGGCCGTGACGGCAGCAGCGGCCGATGTCGCCAAGGTGAGTGCGAACTGGATCGCGCCGACCGCGTACGGCGAGCTGCTCAAGCTGTCGCTCGAGGACACGGAGAAGGCGAACCAGGTGCAGGCGCTGTACGCGTTGCAGGCGTTTTTGAACCAGCACGACTTTCCGAAGGGCGTGCTCGAGAAGTGCTTCATGGCGCTCTACAGCCTCGACATCATCGAAGACGCGGCGTTCATCGAATACAAGTACGACGTCGACAGCGACGTGCCGGGCCGCATGAAGGCGATCATCCAGACCTCGACGTGGCTCACGTGGCTCGAGACGCCCGAGGACGAGGACAGCGAGGACGACGAATAGACTTGCAGCCAGTGCAGCGAGCGATTGCGTTACGCGCTGCCTCGCTGACTGTTGCGACTGCGCTACGTTTGCACGTTTGTGAGCGTAGTACCTACCGGTCGCGATGGCTCGAATGTATGAGGTGTTGTACGTGTCTTGTTCGGTCTGCCTGCGTATGAGCGTATCGTCTTGTGACACAAAGCAGCTGTCCATGTGTTGTTGTGACTGTCTGTTCACCTGCCCACCTTGCTCTGCTTGTCGCTTGTGTCGCTGTGCGTTTGTCGCCGCTGTTGCTCAGTTTGTTTGGAGCTCTTGGGTGACAAGCTCCGGTTTCATTCGAGCTGCTTGGAGCGACGCCAGCTGCTGAGCCTGTCGCGTGTAACGCATACAAATGCAAGTATATTGTGAAACAGGCGGTGCAGCAGAAAGCTAGCAGGAGCCCGTCATCTGGTCACCTGCTCGACTGGCTCGACTCCCAACCCGATGGCGATCGCGACGAGCTATCGCATGTGCTCCATTCACCCACAGCACCGACGTGCGTGAAGCAAGGAGACGCACAACGATAGCGAGCGATAGATTGAGAAGCATGGTGGCATCTTGTGCGCTCCTGCTGCTTGCAGCAATCACCGCGACAGCTGCTCAGCACGGCGCAAACGCAGCGATGGCGCCTGTGCGTGTCATCCAGGCGCGTATCCAGGGCGACGAGCCACGCTGGGAGCCCGAGCACGGCACGTTCGTGTCGGCGTACGGCAGTACGTTCGCCGAGCGGTACCGCGCCGTCTTCGACTCGGTCAACACTGCGAGCGTCGAAGGCGCGCTCATGTACGTGCAGGCCGAGGGCATCAACGTGCAGCACAACACCAAGTGCAAGCGCAAGAACAACATGCAGTACGTCGTGTTCTACGAGCTCCACGTGCTGCAGCCCGAGGCGGCGCTTGCCACGTACGACAGCGACGCGAGCACCGTGCCCGAGTACAGTCCGTTCGTCGCAATGGACAGTGGCGCGTGCACCAAGGCTGGCGCCGACCTGCCACACGAGTGCACTGCGCTCTTTAGCGACCCGAAGGTCGGACCAGCCGTTGGTGCAAGCGTCCGCGACACGGACCCGCGCGCGCCGTACCCCGACACGCTCTGGTTTTCGTTCCCCAACAGCTGTGTCATGACAGGCTGGAGCGCCAAGACGCCCGAGTGCCGCGCGCAGTTTCCCGGTGGCCTCTGCGCCTACGGCTCCGAGCCCGACGGCAACGTGTGCACGTTCACGTACAAGACGCTCGGGTACCTCAAGCTCGACGACCTCGTCGGCATCACGCAGCTCACGAGTTCACATACGGGCCAACCATACGCGAACTACACCGAGTTCTGCGAGGACAAGTCTGGGCAGTTTGGCGGCGTCGAGTTCAGCGCCACGAGTGACAACGCTGCAGGCACCGTGACCGCGATCCCGTTCTGGGAACAGCCGTTCGACAAAGACGCGTGTCGCAAACGCACGACTGCGATGGTCGAGCTGTACAACAACTTGTCAGCAACAACGAACCGCCACATGACGGCATTGCCGACGCCGGCTGCACTAAGTGCAGCGAACCCGCCGTGCTATCAGAACTCGCAGCGCTGCGCGACCGCCGCGTTTGGCTGCAAGCGCGAGCTGTTCTCGCAAATCTGCCGCGTGTGCACGCGCGAAGAGGACGGCTGTGTCAAGGCGAGCTACTCGCTGACGTTGTAGTGTGTGCAGCATCAACGCCTGCAGCATGGACGGCTATGGTGGTGACGACGGCAGTGCCAGTAGACACAGCGTAGTAAGCGGTGGATGACGATGTGTATGAATGTGATGGGTAGTAGTAGAAAATGGACACAACAGCTCGAATGCGAATCGACTGCTGACAGCACTCGCAACACACGTCGGCAAACTTGACAACATGAGCGCAATGCCAAGATACGACGCCAGTGGCATTTCCGGTATCTGGGCTACGAGAAGCGGTATTTCACTCATACAGGTACAAGCAGAGCATTCAACATACCAATTAGGAGATAGGTACTAATGTTGTCTGATATCATCCCAAGGTCAGATAAGCTACGTAATCAAATAGCGAGTAATAGTGGATTCTATCCGAAGATATGCAATATTGCATTTTGTATGCATTTCAGTTTCCCCATTTTGAAGTATGACAATTTGACATTTGTCTAAAATAATATATTCTGATTGCGAAGCTGAGCTTTCACAGCATATTCAATTTCTCGAGAACGTGTCAAAACCCGAAACGCAGTTGCTCACACATTTAAAGAGCACGACGAGTGCTCGCGAAGGCTCAGACGCGACGAGCAGCAGCGCGGCGATGGCCGAGTTTGAGGATGCACCACGCGGCAGCAACGACACTAGCGACGCACAAACTAGTACGAACGAGGCGATCGCTGGTGCTGCGCCCGCTGTAGTGAGCACTGACGCTATGGACGATACGACTGCGAGCGGCGCGCTGCGCATTCGGCTCAAGATGCTTGACGAGCGCGTCGTCGAGGTCGAGGCCGAGCTGACAATGAGCATTGCGCACTTTCGTGAGAAGGTCGCACATGCGACGCAAGTGCCCGTGTACCGTCAGCGACTGATCTACCGAGGTGCGTCGTAGTCGCGGTCGCGCTCTCACGCACGGGTGTACACTGTCGTATGTCTCTTCATCTATGATGCACTCACTCATCGATCAACTGTATGTCACTACTGCTGTTGTTGTGTACGTCTATGTGTGTGTACGATGGTTGACACAGGCAAATTGCTGAAGGACGGCACTGCACTGTCGGCGTACGACATCCAGGACGGCCACACCGTGCACCTTGTCGCCAAGCCATTGCGCTCCACTACCTCCACTGCTGCTGCCACAGCAGACGCCTTAGCTCCTACGAGGACACGCAGCACTGCGACGAGCGTAAGCAGCAGCAGCGAAGACGACGACTTTGTCACAAGCACGCTGCGGCGCAACCGCGAGCACTTGCGGCGGCTCATGAGCACCGACGACGACCGGCAGCGCGAAGACGCAACGCACGAGCGCGCAGTCAGCGCTGAGCTCTACGAACCGAGTGTACTGCGTGCGTCGCCACCACAAGCGGTTGCTGTAGCGCCGACGACAACGCGGCGCCGCGTGCCTGGGCCAGGCGACCCGACAGGCACGGCGTGGAACATGGGCGTGCTGCGCGAGG
Source organism: Globisporangium echinulatum (assembly GCA_023336405.1). Lineage (NCBI taxonomy): Eukaryota > Oomycota > Peronosporomycetes > Pythiales > Pythiaceae > Globisporangium > Globisporangium echinulatum. Next base: position 4,037 of record JAADWX010000991.1, on the reverse strand, counting down.
CGCTTAGTAGCAGCACGAGCGATAGCGACACTGCAACAGCACCGCCGCGGCTCCACGGCTTGCGCGAGCTCTTTGGCGACGACGTGCTCGCCGACTCGCCAGCGAGTGTTGCGTCCGACATGGGACTCGATCCGTCAGCGTCGAGTGCAGCACGACCGAACGTCGACCACATCTTCCAGGGCCTGCTCACGCTGCGCACCGTGCTCTCGACGGCCACGACGCCGTCGCGTGCGCTCGAGCAGCAAGCAGCGCGTGATGCACAGCGGCTCGAGAGCTACAGCTTTAGCGATAGCGACGAGCAGACTGCTGACGTTGCTAACACTGTCGTCCGTTCTGCTAATGCTGACGCGTCACGTGGACCGCGGCAGTTCTTTGTCGGTCAGTGGCTCGACGTCAAAGACACGGTGAACCAGTGGCTCGAGTGCACGGTGCTCGCAGTCGCCGACGGCCAAGTGCTCGTGCACTACCATGGCTGGCCCTCGCGCTGGGACGAGTGGATCGACTGCGACTCGCCGCGCCTCGCAGCGTTTCGTACGCGCACAGTCCACACAGTAAACGCAACTCAGCTTTCGCCAGCACCGACGACGCGGCTTGCAAATGCACCGAGTATCGGTGCGACCGACGTGCACGACCTCGTGACTGGCGTGCGTGACGCCATGCGCGAGTTGCTGCCGCACATCGAGCGCCTCGCTGAGCTGACGCGCGACGCGCCATCGGCCACACTCGATACCAATGACGACGTCTCGGACGCCGCGCATCTCGTCGCGCCGCTGTTCGATCGCTTTGGCCGCGTGCTTGCTGACGCAGCGCGCACTCTCGAGCCGCTGTACGAGCCCGAGCTGCGTCACTACACGCGCGAGCGCGAGGCACAGCAAGTGCGCGCAGCAGCTGCGCGCGGCCGCACGGGTCGCCAACCGGCAACGCAGTTGAGCGCGATCGAGCGCCGCGACACGTCGCTGGGTGTGCGCGACCTCGTGTCGACAGCGCTGCCATTGCCGATCGACGCGCCAGCGCGGCGCAACATTGACGTGCACATCCACGCGATCGTTGCGCCGTCGTCGCTCGCGTCGCTTGCACGTGCAGCGTCGACCGCGACGCGCGGACCGAGCAATAGCAACAATAGCCGCGTACTGACGTCACGCAGCGCAGGACCCGACTTTGACGAGGCGTTTGGGCTCCCAAGCTTCCGGCAGCCGCTCGGTGGCGCCGACGGCCGCGCGCTTGTGACCGACGATCATGACAGCGATGACGATGACGACAGTCGCAACGTCGACGCGAGTCGCATGCCGCTGCTGAGTTCGCACCGGCGCAGCGACGCGTCACTTGGTGTCCGTCGGCGCCACACAGTTGACGAGACGCTCGACCAGTTCCTCGCTGAAGATTTCTTTGGCACGTCGTTTGGCGCCGACGATAGCGACGACGATGCGCACGACAACAACGCGCACGACACAGCTGCGCCTGCAAACAGTCGGTCGGCGTACGAGTCGATCCCGTCGCGGCCGCCCGAGTCGGCAAGTACGGGCCGCACTACCGCTGCCACTGCTGCAACGCTCGGTGTGATCCCCGAAGTTGCAGAGGCCGATGCGCGAGTTGCGCGTACGCTTGATGCAGCAGCAGCGAGTGGGTCGCCAACTGACCGCACACGCGGCGACTCGTCCGCATCGAGTGCATCTGCGTCGTCGAGTCGCGCGTCGGCGTCGTCAGGTAGTGGTGCGTACCCGTCGTTCCTCGAGTTCATGCGCCGGTCGCTGCGGCGCAACTTTGGGCTCGCGACACGCGACGCAAGTGACAGCAGTGCATCCCAACAGCGCGATGACGGCAACAGCGACAACGACGACATGCCTGCGCTCGAGCCATCAGTGTCATCGTCGACGGTGTCGTCGGCGTTCTCGGCATCGCCGCCGCGTGACCGCACGGACAGTGAGCGACGCCGAGCGTCATGGAGCGACCACGAGCGCAGCAGCAGTAGCAGTAGCAGCAACAGCAGCATTAGCGACCACGCGCCGCTGACGGACGAGGAGATGGACCAAGTGGACTGACTGACGCACAGACGCCCCGCCACCCTCTCATCGTCACTAGCTGTCTACGTCCCATCTTACTCTCTCTCTCTCTCAACCTGTTAATTTGAATCTCAATCCACTTGTGTAGTCGATGCGTTCGCCGTCTGCTCTCGCGCTCCTTGCATGCACTGACCACGTCGAGTAGCGCCACGGCGTCCTTACTTGGAGCTTTCGACGGCAGTCACATTCACGCCGCTCTCGCCTGCAGTTGCGATAGCGTCTCGATCGATCGTTGTGTCGTTGATGTCACTGTCACTGTCGGAGCTGCTGTCTGCGACTGCACTGGATGACTCCAGCGTATTCGCGACAGCCCGTACCCGCTGAGCGGCAGCAAGCTCATGCTCTAGTACGCTGTTGCGTGCACGCAACAGAAATACGTCGCGACGTAGGTCGGCGACCGCCTGTTCGTGCTGCTGATGGAATGCGTGCTCGCGGAGCTGCAGTGCTTGGATGCGAGCACATAGTGTGACGTTGCGCCACGCGACAAACACAGCACGCACGCGGCCGCGCTGCTGCACGACCATGGCTGTGACCTGCGCGCCTTTCGTCTCGAGGCGCTCGGCGCGAACACGCTGCACGAGCTGCTTCCATGCATGGAACACGCTCGCGAGCGACTGGTAGAGCGACTGCACGATGCGCCGCAGCACGACGTCGTGCTGCTTGAACTGCTGCTGTCGCGTCTGCACGTCGGCGCGCACCTGGAGCGCAAACGGCACGAGCGCGACAAAGAACGCGAGCGTGCGTGGCGCGGTCGTCGGGCCGTATCGTGATGGTGCTCCCTGTTCTTTGTTGCGCGTCGGTCGTGCTTCGCTTGCGTCGTCGCTGCTGACTGCATCGTCACTACTGTCGTCATTGACGTCGCCATCATCCTCATGACTGCAGTCGCTCGAGTGCGCGTCGTAGTCGGCAAACAGCGCTCTGAAGAGCTCCTGTCGCGTCTCAAACAGCAAATGCTTGGCGTGTGCGAGCGCTGGCGACTCTGCGAGCGCAAACACCGTGCGCTCGACCAAGTGCGCGTACACTGCGAGCCGGAGCCGCTCGTGGACGCGCGACGTCGGTTGCTTTGGCCGCTTTGATGGTGACCCTGCACCATCGATACTAGCCAACTCGCGGTTCTGCTGCTCGAGCTTGGCGATGAACGCGCGCGCTTCCGGGAGCTTGACGTGTGCCAACTGTTCGAGTGATTCGAACTGCAGGAACGATCGCTCGTAGCGCTCGAGCCAGTCGGCGAGCATCATTGTGCCGACCGTCGTTGCGGCCGTGTCACTGGTCGCGCCTGCAGCGCGGAGCAGCACGTCGACTGCGCTCGAACTTGCAGTAGCGAACGACGCGTCAGGCAGCCACACTGGATGCCACGGCACGGACGGACGCACTGCAGGCCGCATCGGCTCGTTGCGCTGCGATCGTGACGATGGTAGCTGCTCGCTCCCGACGCGCGCTGTAAGCGGCGAGAGCGGCATGGCGCGCAGCACAGCAGCACGCTGCTGCTGCTCGAGCGCGTGGAACTTGCGCGGCGAGACGTGACGCTGCAAGCGCTGATTGCCGTTTGTTGTCACTGCAGTGCGTATTGCAAGCGGCGGTGGTGCGCGCGGCCTTGCACTGCGCGGCAGCGAGCTGCTGTCGCTGGCTCGTATGCGCTCCATTCGACAGTGACGTCTAGGCGTCGACGAACTGACCGATCGGTTTCGCGCTGATCCAGACAGACACACACCCAGAGTCAAGCAGTCGCAAGACATGACGGTGTGGTATGATGTTGATGAGGATGTGACGCATGTCATAGCGATGCACTCCTGTAGTGCCTGGTACTACAGTGCAAGGTCGCTCAAGCTGCCGACGTTGGGGCGTGCGACCAGCAGCACGTAGTGCTATCCACCTTACACCAGCTTCTTCTGCTGTGGGACCTTTGCGCTACCTGCGACCACGGCTTTGATCAGCAGCAGCGCGTACGCAGCAGCAATGAGCACAGCGACTGCGAGC